>JAQGAZ010000189.1:0-86226 GCA_034692225.1 Polydesmus complanatus | reverse complement strand
AAAATAAAAAAATTCTAATTTATCAAATGGGTTTTATTGCGTTTCGAAATAAGAACTTTTCGCTGCCCCACCCTGTAGCATTGATAAAAAAAATCGATAATTTCTATTGCTCCTATAAAATAATTTTATTACACAATTATTGCTTTCATTTTTTAAATATTTTGCAAGCAAAGAGAGAGAAAAAAAATATATATATGCTGCAGTGAGGTCAAAGCTTTGTTTATAATGGAATATTAGTTTTGTACGGTAATTGAGACTTGAGAATGGTGTTATTTTTATTAAAATATTTGTGTTTTTATAGAATCAATAATGCAGTACTGTACAGTAGGTAGTTAATTTTTTTTTTCATTTTTTTTAATTTTATCATTAAGAATCAAAGGTGTGGAGAATAATACTTGTAATAAAATCAACTAATGGACATTGTTATTTATTTTTTTTTTTTTTTGTAAATTTTGAATTCTGATAAATGTAAGTATTATTGTGCAGGTAGTAATATATTAAACGTAAAACTAGAGAGTTTGAGGTTAAGCATTTTTGTTTTTAGAATTATTGAAAAAAATTGTGTTTGCATTTTTTTATAAAAAGTTTTACCGTCATTACAGTTTTACAAACAATAATGCTTATAATAAACAAAAATATCCAATTTTTACGCCATAAAAAACGAGTAAGAAAGCTTAACTGCTAGCTTTATAATGAAATACGGACTTTTAAAACATAAATAATTTTTTAACAAAAACTAATACCGGTACCGGTATTTATTTTTTTTTTTTAAATATATTTTAGGATATTCCATCAAACATTTTATAATGGGAAATTTTATTTATGAAAAGGGTCATTTTTGGAATTTGAATTATTATTATTATTCTTTGAGTGAACCAAGAAAACATTTTTTACAAAAAAGTTTTTACGGGATTAAAGCTTTTACGTTTTTAGTTTCGATAGTTTTTTCAATAACAGGTGGAAGTTGGATACAGTGTAGTATTAAAATTAAATAATATTATTGATGTAGCTTTTAAGGAACTTATTATCTATAGCAACTTACACGTCGGCAAAAAAATAATAGTACCGGTAATAACAATATTAAATTTAATATTATTATTATACTGTAATTATGATGAATGAATACAAATTTTGCATTCATTCATCTTTCTGAGACTTTTCCTTCCCCCACTCCCCTCTCCCCCACCTTCCTCGATCTCACCAAAAATAAATAAAATGAAATGCATGTATTACCTGGAAAGTGAAAACAGGGGGAAGTAGGTACAGTAATACGATTGCTTTACCGCTATTTATAGAAATTAAATAAATTTTTATTGGTTGCCCCAATATAAAAAAGACAAGGCCTACCCATTTACATAAAAATGATTACGGTATTTTTAAGTATTCCATTTTTTTCTAAAAAAAAAAAAAAATTCATGTAGCCTACACAATTTGAATTACTGTAGGCTATATATCGGGTATACTAGCAAAAATAAGTATTTATTTTAAAATGGCGACATCAAAACAATACAGAAACAAACAAAAAGTTTTTTTCTATAAAAAATTAATTTGTCTGTTATTTCACAAAATGAATACAGTATAGTAATTTATTTTAAATTTTGTGTTTTCTCATAGTTATGTTTTGTGAATTGGCATTACTAATTTACTATGCCCTGTATTTTCCTTGTGTAGATTTGCCATTAACACTATACAGTTTCTAATTATTTTTGTTTTATTGCGTCCTTGGACAATAATTTTATGCAAGAAGTGGGATAGCAGCTGGCAGTAGGCTACATCGGTTAACCGCTACCTCAGCGCTCAAGCTATTTGAAAGCGAATGTGAACCCATTTTCAACATAACAAAATCGCCATTTTGAATCTGAATTCAAACTCAATTTCAATGATTATACAGGAGCAGTTTCCTTGTTTGTGTTAAGGTTGGTTATATAATTTCTATGCAATTAATTAAATAAGAAATTCATAAAATAAGTATTTAAGATGAAACTATGAGTTGGTCGGGTTTTACTTCCCTGGCTAAATCAGCTCTGAGCCAGGCACAAAAGACGATTGATAGAGCGTTAGACATCAAACCTGAAGATGAGCAGCCCCTCGGTAGGTCAGCTGATGATGTGGATAGTAGCAAAACTACTGTTAAACAACCACAAAATACCAGAAAAAGTAGGCTCAAGTTATAATTTAATCTTAATGTCAAATATAGAATAAAATGGCATTTTAATTACAGCAGTTGATGAAGCGGACAGTTTTTTTGCCGCATTTGGTTTAGATAATCAGAGCGAAGATCAAGGTATAAATATTTCTGAAGGTAGTATATCAGATGAGAAAAAAACCGAAGCAACTGCTGATAAAGTAACCGAATTAATGACAGAGAGTAGTGGCGCATTATGGGGTTCATTTACGGGATCATTTTTTGACGGCAAAAAAAATGTCTCTTTGCCTTTTTCGGCAGCTATTAATTCGCAACCTAAAAAACGAGTGGATCGCCAGAGAACCGTTTCTCTTGATGATTCTATTGTGGAAGAAAATAAAATTAAAACTTCCGAGTCAGTACCGGAATTATTATCATCGTCATCTACGTCGACGACAAGTATTAAACAACAGCATTCCACTAATTTTGTTGAAACCGAACTTGGCTCTTTCAATGAATTGCAACAGGATCAAAAGGCTTCTTTTACATCTGTTAGTTCTAGTTCGACAGCAACTGGAGAAAGTACATGTACATTAGACGAAAATGATCGAACGTCAATTTTGCTATCTGCTGATTCGTCTTCTTCCGTTATTTCTTTTAATAATTTTTCTATCTCCAAAAAATCAATTGAAGATTTGAACGTAACTTTAACCAATTCAGATGATACAGCTAATTCCATCGGCTATGTTATTGTAGACGATGAAGTAAACACTCCGTTAGGTTCACCCGTTCATGAAGTCTCTCTTATGTTAGAAGATGCGATGGCCGAGTCTATTAAACATATAAAAGCACGCGCTAACTCAAACGTTTCATCGTCTTCGGCCTCTTCTTCAGTTTCTAACGTAGAAGAAAGTCGACACTCGGATCCGACTAAGGTTTTAGAATCGGAACTTTATAGTGGACATACGTCTGGTGATGAATTGGAGACGACGACATCGTCAGATATAGAAATCATTTCTTCGCCTAGCGGTGGAGGATGTGAAAGCGGTTGTGAAAGAGGAGAGAGTGTTTCGCCTAATAAACCTAATTCTTTGTGGTCGCAACATAAATCGAATAATGGTTTAGTAATCTCTTATAAATTTATATAAAAAAACATTTTTAGAAAAACAAATTTTTTTTAGGTCAAGGAGCGTTAAGGCACTATTATCAACAGTCTATTAGATCTGACAGTCCAGCGTCTGATACTTCATCTAGCACTAGAGAAGGAATGATGCCGACAAATTTTTGGCCAATTACTATGATGAAGCCAGATACAGTAACTGTTCCCACTAAACAAATGAAAGGCAAATGTACATTTTAATTGATTATGTTGCCAATTTTAGGAGGTTTTTAATTTTATGAATATTGGAAATGTAGGTAAACACGCTAGGAAATCGTCAGATACGGGTATAGAAGGGTTTGAAGTGAATCCAATTCAAGTTGATGTGTGGACAAAAGTTAGTTCACAATAAACTTGTTTGCAGTTATTTTTATTAATTATGTAAATTATTTTAAAAATTAGAAAATTGAAGAACTTACAATTTTGTTGGAATCAAGAGAAACTAAAGTTTTAGAATTGAGCATAGAAAATGTCACTTTAAGAGATAAAACTCGTACTTTAAAGACGTAAATAATTGTTTTTCATAAAGTTTAATTTTATAATTAATTCGTTTATTGAAAATGCTTGCAGTCAGTTGCATAAAGTTGAAGAATCACATGCAGCTGACTCAAGAAATGTTAGTAGTTTTACTAAGGAATTAAACGAAAGATTGTCAAGTACGGAAGCTAAACTTCAACAAGCCCTTAAGGTATCATTATTAGTAATTTCTAAGTAGAATCGTTTTGTTTATTTTTTTATTTAAAGGATAAAGATATGCTCAGTAATAGTTTACAGCAAGCTACAGTTGAAGTAGCAACAAGGTTGAAATTAATTTCTTAATTAAATTAAATTTTTAATACCGATATTAATTTTTTATTTTTTGTATTAGAGTAAGTGCTTCTCAAGTAGAAGATATTAAAAGGGAAAAAGACTCTCAAATAGCAGAATTAATGAAAGAAGGCAATGAATTAATTATTATATAAACGTTTTTTAAAATAATTATGCTATTTTAAACAATATTATTCTATAGGTGAAAGTTTATCTAAAAAGGTATTATTGCATTCAAATAATGTCAAAAAATTGCGAGCTAAAGAGAAAGACAGTGAAAATCATATTAAGCAACAGCGGTAAGCATATTTGTGTGGGGTTTTATTCATAATTTAATTAAAGTTAAATGCAGCGAGAAAATAGAAGAACAAAGTCGGGAGTTGGACCGGGTTAGAAAATCGTTAGATGCTAAAGAAGAAGTTGAAAAAAATCAAATTGGTAAGATGCCGGTATTTAAGATAGGGTTTTAAAGCCATTTAAATGTATTTTTGCAGAATTAATACGTCAGCTAACTAATTCGGTGGAAAAGCAAAATAAAGAATTAAATATTCTTAAGGTAAAAAAATGTTTAAATTACGATTTAAATGTGAATTTATTTTTAAAAATTTATTAGAGTGAGCAAGAAGATTGGCAGGAAAAACAGAAAAGCATGACTATTGCAATGGAAAGTGCATATAAGTAAAAGATATTTGTAAAATTGCTGTTTTCTGCAGTTGATTAATTTTTTGATTTTGTTGAATAATTTTAGAGAACTTGCTTTGCTACATAAAAAAAATGCGGAGCTGGATAGTCAAGCGCAGGTTTAAATACAAAATTTTTCCAGTACCGTTGAAAACCAGTTTGAATTAATGTTGTTGTTTAGGAGGCATCTTTAAGCGCATCAATGACTGCGAAAGAGGAAATTAGAAGCGCACTTATTAAAGTTCAACAAGAATCCGCTATACAAGCTGATACCCTTGTTGTCGAAATCGAAAGTTTGAGATTAAGTCTTACTAGGTCTGAGCAACAATCCGCTTTGAGGGAAGATGCTTGGCGTCAAGATATAGCAAATTTGCAGCAGGTTAATTATTTCTTCCGCCAGTTTTAGCATTTATTTATTATTGTATTATATTTTATCAACATTGACTTTTAATTTTAGCGGTTACAAGAAGCTGAAAGAAGGAATGAAGAATTAAATCAAAATTTATCTAGTGGTATTTATATGTTCAATTAAAAACATTTGGATAAAAATTTGATTTTTATATTTTGAATTAAAATTTATTAGCGTCGAGACCTCTTTTAAGGCAGATTGATAATTTGCAGTCTACACTTGCATTGCAGACAAGCTCTTGGGAACGAGTTGAGAGAAATTTAACCGATAGATTAAGTAAATGTTTAACAATTTTAAACGTTTTATTAAAAAAAATAGACAAATGCTGTGGTTTTAATTTACAAACATTTTTTTTAAGATGAAGCTCAAAATCAGTTAATTCATTCAACGGATAAGGAACGATCAATTGCTGAAAAATATGCTGAATTTAGTGCAAAGATGGCTTCCTTAGATGCTCAAAATAATTCTTTAAAACAAGCTAAAATTAATTATGAATCGCAAGTAGTAGCATTGAACACAGAATTGCAGATATTAAAGGATTCTAAACAAAGGTTTTATTTATGAATATTGGATGAAATCAATAGTTAATTTCAAAATATGTAGAGAAAGCATTTCATATGAAGTTACCAAGAAATCGTTGCAGGAAGAAATTAAAAAGTTAAGACGAGAAATTGTAAGTCGTTTTACATATTGTGTATTAGATTTTTTTATTTGATTATTGTTTCTGGTATTGTGCTTAGGAAGTGCTTAATCATCAGCTTGAAATTGAGAAAACTGCATTGGAAGCTGAAAAACGGAAGACAAATGTGTTGCAAGATCAAATTAAAGAAAAAGTAAATTTTATACTGTTTACATAACTACAGTGCAACATTTAAAGTTATGTTAAATTTTTGAAATAAAAAAGGATCAAAAGTTGACCCAACTTTTGCGTGGATCTCCTGGATCGCACAGTAATGCCTCCATGAGAAACTCATTTAGCGAACAAATGCAGTCATCATGGTACCAGGTCAGCATTGGCTTTTTTTTTTTAGACAATTGCAATCCTAACCATTCTATTCTTTTAAACAAACAAAACAATACAGGAAGATTTGGTGGACAGTTCTTTAATTTTGTCACCGGCTGCTCCTACAACAGCTAGAATGAATGTTTATGAAAGTTTAAGAGCGGGCAGTACCGCATCGCTTTTGGATAGTTTACAATCGCAATTAAAATTAAGAGATGGGGACATTCTACAGTTACAGGTGTTATTTTAAATAAAATTTATTAAATGTATACAAAGTCATTATTTTTGCCATACATTTTTAATAGAATGATGTAAGTCATTTAGAAAGAGTTAAAGAATCGATAAGTCAAGAATTAGTGCAAGTGAATGCCATTCGAGAAGATTTAGAAAAGGAGCTTTTGGAGTTGCAGCAACAAAAAAATGAGTTTCATAGTTTAGAAAAGCAGTATAATGCATTGCTTCAAATGTATGGGGAAAAATTAGAAGAAACTCAAGAGCTGCGAATGGATCTAGACGATGTTAAGGAGATGTATAAAAATCATGTAAGTTGGAATTATTATAAAATTTGAACAAATTATTACTTACATTTATTGTTTTTATTAACATAGATTGATGAATGTATAGGAAAAAAATGAAAATGTAATGGTTTTCGGTAAGATTATAACATAAGTTACTACGACATCTCGTTTTATTTTTACATAATTAAGATATTACATATACGATAGGGAAAATAATTTTCGTTGCCACTTCTAGTCTATGGGGTCTATTGTAAGTACTAATTATTATTGAGGAGTGAGTATGTCAAGAAGAAAATATTTTATTTTTAATTATTTGCGGAAGGAATTTTAAACTAATGTTGTTGCTGTTATGAGAGGGGATTTTTGGATAATTAAAAGTTATCAATATTATTTATTCTATGATAAAATATTTATTTCATGGTTTTTGGTTCAATTTCAAAGTATTTTACAAAGGTAATGCAGTATTGCCAACATTTATTATGTTGCAATATGTTTGAGAACTAGTTTCAATTTATTTATTTTTTGTTAATAAAAATAAAGTAATTGAAAGATGAGGAATTAAGATTTTCCAAGCGATCCTGAGTACATGTACATCACAGAATGATTATTACCCAACCAATCATCAGCAACATACTGGCCATTAATGGTTCTTTGTTGCGATTAGTAATTGTCCATTCGTGCAAGTGTTGATAAGAATTAACGCTGGCACCAAAAGGTACCAGGACCAGTGGTATTGCTTCCCCAATTTTAAGTTTTGCTCTCCCCTCTTAAAAATACATGTATAGTTTTGGCCCATTACATGGTTCACCCACACATGTGCTGTGCCTTCCTTCTTCTCTCAGTTTGTTAGATCTGGAATCAGCGTTGATGAGAATAAACTATTCGAATCAAAGCGAAGCTGCCGGTATTGAATATGGCGTAATTCACTGTATTTGTATACCGTAGCATAATTATATACGTACAGTACTTTATTTAAATAGGCTTACGTCTGTGAGTTAGAAATCATGCATGGCTTATCGTAAAACACCATTAGCCTTGCAAGGTACAATTGGCTGAGAATTTATTACATGTAAATAAAGAAAAAGCGTTTGTTTTTAGTTTGGACTTGTCAAAAGCATTCATTTTTAAGCAAACTGAAAAAAATGTTTAGAGTTTTGAAGGTTAATTTGGCTAAAAATAATGCTGTCTTTTGCAAACGTAGCTTTTTCCTTATCCAATGCGCATATATTTGGGGTCAACCTGTTACTGCCTTCTCTGAACTACTGTATATCCATCTCAGTTTACATTTTATTTTAATAAGCTTTTGGCTAAAGATTATAATCTAAGTCTGAGAGACAATGACATATTTTCATTTTCGGCGAGACTATTTTTAACGTTTATCAATTTTATTTGTCAATTTTTATTTTTCTAAATATTAATAATGTTTTAATAAGGTACCGTACTACGCATTTTTATGGGATATACTGTAAATATATAATTTCATTAAAGTTTGAAAATAGCATTTATTTTTAAAAAGTTATTTTGAAAAAAGATGAAGGAGGAGGAGATTCGAGAGATTGAGAAAGTTTTTGAAGGAAAAAAGCTTTCACCTGTAAAATTACATTTAAGCTGATTGGTTGAGAAGAAGTGGGTTTGACTTCGTTAAAAAACCCATCTTTCTTTTAAGCATTCTTATTCTACTCTACAACATTTAGTTGAAAGTATCACTTTTTATCTCTCCTGCGTAAACAATAAAACAGTTTGGAACTGTTTTTGGATTGTGTTATTTACATTATAACTGACATGTAAAACTTTAAATTCCTTTCGGCGTGCTTTACAGCTGCAGACGGTAAGAAGTTTTTTTAATACCGACATGTTAGATCAGGAAATAAGATATTAACTAGGTCACTGACCACAAAGTATAACTTTGTTTTAACTTCGAAACCTTTTCAAGCAGGGGGGGGGGGGGGGGGGGGGGGAAATGAGAAAAGATAATTGAATGAGGGAAAATGACCTTTCCAGGTAGGAGAAATTGAGGTTAACGCAAGATGCCATTTCACAAGAATGTTAGAAAAGTGTAGGAAAGTTTTTACTCACAAATTATTATTAAAAAAAATTGTTGAAAAACTTTAAAAATGCTGTTACAAAAAATTATTTCTTTTTTTCCCTCTAAGTTTTACCCAGGAAATTTAGTTTTTTAATAAATTCGATGTAGGCCTACTGTATTTAAAACAGAATATATTATACCAACACGTAGTTATTTGTTAAGCAGATGCGCACCATTTGATTTGGGAAAAATTATTTAGTCATAATTATTGTTAAATTATTTGGCTCTTTTTTTCTATTTGATTTTAAATATTTTTTGCATTTCTCGTCAATACACAGGTGATGCACCTCTCGCAATTCTGACAACTCTAATCGCCATTCTATAACGGCTCTCGACGTCTGAATAAGCATAAATATTTAATTTTTTAAAAAAATTCTGGTTGTTACGAGAATAATTTTTATTCTTTTAAAAAATACGTATTAAGCGAGGTGCATTACGCTGCTACGCGCTAGCCTCTTTTAGCGGGTGTGAACAAGCATTTTTGGGTTAGGGAGTCAATTATTTCATCGAGGAACGTTTAATGATTTCCGCAATAAAGTTATCAACTTGTTTATAAAATAATCGGCTATTTAAATTTCGAACTTAATTTATATTGCAAGGACTACTTGCTTACTTTTATTTTTTACCAATTACAGTACTATACTGTATTTCACATAGCTAGCCTAGAGACAGAATAAAATTTATGTCCTTCATTCAAGGTTTACTTTGAATATAAACCGGTTGGTAAATAAATTTCCCCACTATTAACTCATTATTTTTAAAGCAAAATCATGCTTGATAAATTCTAAGAATCATTTTTTAAAATACATATGTGCGTAACGCTGTACTGTAAACAATATAATTGCACAACAAAGGTTTTACTGGAAGTACAGTAACACAGCAAAATATATAGAATTTTATTTATTACCGGGTATAGACAGTATAGACCTATGAATATAGCTGCACCTGGATCTTGGCTGTACATGTACTAAATTAAGAATACCATCTAGCAATAATAAATAAACCGTTTGCAATTAACAATCCCATTGAAGCCTCAATTTTATTTACAGATAAAAAAAAATTAATATAGCAAAGTCATCACATGTTTTTATTATGCAACTTAAAACAATAAATGCAATTAAGTAATCGAAAGCTTTCAGTTAAATCGTTGAAGTGATCTCAAGTTTGAGTACATGTAGGGATATTATGTTTTATTTCCTGGGGACCTGCTGGGTTCATTTTATTAATAATTACAGTACAGTGTATTTCAATTAAACTCTGTTAGGTAATTTCGAAAGAAATTACACAGTTTTTACCTGTAAAACCTGCGCATGTAGATTACAGCTACAACTTTTAAATGTTAGTCTTAAATTCTAATACTGGCAAGGTAAATATTAAATGAAAGTTGAAATGGGATTGGCCTAATGTACTTGCATTCTGAAAACATTTCTTTGAAAAATAATTTCAGTATCTTTATTTAACCTAGATTTTAACTACAGGTATAAAGAATAAAAGAGAGAAAAATTTACACTTTTTTATACATAGCCTACAGTATAGCTAGCTATAACATGTAGAACTTGGCCCACTTGTTTTGTCAATATACATTTTGCAATTGCCAACATTTGTATTTGAACAAAAATCCAAGGTGAATTCAATATAATTTGGCTTTATGTAATTAACAAGTAGGCTTTACTTATAACATGCATTCGTAAAAGGCATTTCTCTTTCAATATTGGAAAACAAAATGATTCAATGCGGTATATAGGTCTACTCCGAGTAGCCTAATGTTATTAAACAAATGAACTGCAATTGATTAAAGTAGTACCGGTAATTATAATCTAATGATTAATTATTGCTTATAACTAATTACATTTGCAATAGCCATGTTACTGCATTATAATAGAATATTATTGATTAAGTACCTATAGGGCCTACAGTAATTATTAATTTGCAATGCAAAATAAAGTTTTAATATACCTGCATAGGCCTATGCAATAGATAGTTTGCGATTAAGCTTTTTTTGCTCGTTCTTATGCTTATAATCTTTCTTTTTTAAAAATTAAATTTTAGAAAGAAAGGTAAAAATGTTGAACCGCAAACTTAATACAGAATTATTACATTTACTAAAATGTTTTATACAGTACTCAATAAATAAATCGCACATTGTTAATCACTCGAGGAAATTTCTTTAAAATATTGCTACAAATAAATGTAAATAATTGAAGATCACGTACATTTTGCAAGTTATTCTAAAATAAATTTTATTTGCTTTATACAGTATACGTGTATAAATAAATAAAATGTGATTGTTACAAACACTATTGCATTATATACAATGTGAATGAACATATTTATTTGTTTGATCATGACGTATAATTTTTATTTGTTTTCAGAGCTTAAGAAATGGGAACGCTACTAGGTCATCTGCTTCCTGGTTCACTTTTTATGTTAGCCGGATTATGGTGGACAGTCAACATTTTCCGCACCTACTTCCGTTTTCGATACAACCCAAAAACGTCATTACCATTTCAGAATCGGCCTTGGTTTCCTGGGCCTTTTTGTACCCAATTTCCATTTGAAAGTTGTGTCAAAGTCTTTGCGGTGACAGTTGGAATGGCTGGAGAATTAGCAACGGCTTTCGAAAATGGAGTTTTCGAGCATATTGGAAATGCTCAGCATATGACCATGTATTTTTTCTTTGGCCTCAACGGAGCCATGGACCTACTCAAGCATTATCGATGGCCTTTGCCGGATGGCATTGAAGCTGCATCAGGAATTTTAGCATACTCAGTAGAGGCCTTCCTCTTTTACAACCATTTGCATGGCAGACCTCATATGGATGTCCAAGTGCATATGTATTTGTTTTATCTCATCACAGCTTGCGTGTTCAGCGTGTTTTTAGAAATTAAGCATCGTAACTTTGTTGTTCCATCGTTGACAAGAGCTTATTTTACTCTATCTCAAGGAACATGGTTTTGTCATGTTGGTTTTATTTTATATCCACTACCTGGGATGGCTAAATGGGATGTTGATGATCATGAACAAATGATGGTAATTACATTAATATTCACCTGGCATTTGGCAGTCAATTTGGTTGTAATGTTAGTCTTTGGTGGAGTTCTTTGCGCTTACATGAAAAGCTGCCCATTTTTTGAAGATGAGGACGTTGTTTATGAAAGAGTTGTACAAAGTGATCAAGTGTTTCCTCCCACTAGAAAGTCGAATGGCAATCACATTCAAATGCAATATTTAATTGACTCAGACAATGATATAAGTGAGTGAAAACTCGGATTTTCTCTCCGTTTAATTTTTTCCTTCTCATTTTTGTATTAACATATGTTTTGATTTGAACGTATTGTAAATATTTGATAGTTATGGTGATGTAAAAGAAGCCTCAACAATTAATGTTAACATTAAAAAATGTATGGTCGATCATTAATTTGATTGTAGCCTACAATAATTATAGTGTGTATAGAATGTTTATGGTCCAATTATTTGACCTTTGACAATTTGGTCAACTGACAACTTTTAGTTATTAAAAAGCAGCATGAAGTTCTTTCTTCTTATAACTTAATTTTTTTTTATTTTTATAAAATATGGCAAGGGTACGTAGGGCCTACTTCAAATTTTAAATTGTTTACGAACACTCTATAGCAGTTGGATTTTAATTATCAGACCTTTTCAATAATAGGCTACGTACTTTTCTTTCACCGAATTTGTTTCAGAGAAGGCTTTCTCTTAACAATAATTATCAATTAAAAAAAAAAGGGTGATAAAATAGCGGATGTGTGTATCAAATCAGATTTAACAATTTTTTTGTGGCGCAAAACTTGGAAAATTATAGTTGCTCAAAATCAGAGAAAACCCATGCCGTAAACCGGGGTTACTCAATACCATGTAATACAATTGAAACAACTGATAGAGAACATTTTTAATTATTTTTTGAGCGCAATTTTGTAGTTTATTTTAAAAGTGAAATTCTTCGTTACAGTAAGTGTCATTAATAATTCCTATAAACCAATCTTCAATTTGTAATCCAGTATTTTAATTTTATTATTGGCCATTACTAAAAAAAAATTTCAATTTACATTAAGAGTGAGATCTGCGATTTAATTTGGGCCAATGGGCTCAGTCACCAACTCTTCCTTGTGGGGTCAAATGTGTTATCGTGTATTAAAACAAAGGTCCCCTTATTTTCCCCCCAAAATTTCAGTTGATCCATGATAAATTACCTTCTCATGTTAGAAGGGCAAGTCCATAATAATGTACAAAGTATAGGGTCACTTTGGATCTGAAAAAATGGAAAAGAACAGCGTAAAGAAATCGCTTAAAGAATTTCTAACCAGCTCCAATAAACGAGTTTAATTTTTAAAACGATAGCTAAACATAAATCTTATTGATTTAACAAAAACTCAAAATTAAATACATGTATTGTAAAGAAAAATCAAACTTTAATTAGAAAACAATATTATTACCGTATCATAATGTCAATGGAAACGGAATAAGCAACTACAATATTTATTTTTTTTGGTTTTTTTTTCTTTTTTTTTAAATTTACTACGGAGTACGATTTTTGTTTAAAGCAAATTTGCTATGCCATGCGCCGTTTTTATCTCCTTACTAAAAATATCAAACTGAGATTAAAATAAAATACGATTTTACTTACGGTATTAATTGTTGCGAAATTTATGTTCACCAATATTCAAACTGCAAACCAGAATGCATATAACCGTATAGAGTTTAAAATACAGTACATATTACGAATATTATAGTAGCCTATTAATAATAGGTACAGTAGGCTACATTATGCTATTATATCAATAACTTAATAAATGAATTGAAAGGGGCGGGGGGGGGGGGTAATTTCTTAAGCAGTCCGGATAATTGAGTTTGTGGTAGAGATTTTTTTATTCCCACTTTTCAAAAATACGGTATAAAATAGGGATTAAAGGATAACATGGATTTTCCATCAACTCATGCAACTTAAAATTTTAAAAATTGCAGAGGGGGTAAACAACCTTCAATCCAATAAATTATTGCTAAATTTAATTTTTTTTTTTTGGGGAAAAAATATTAAAGTACTGTAATAAGTTTAAATTACAAAACTAATGTTGCCAATAATTAATTTAATATAAACGTTAAATGAAAATCCAAAGTATGCAGGTACTGCACTTACTTGCTTGCATCTCATTATTAAGTTATGAGGAAAGGAAAGAAAAGTCCTAATGATCTTTATGATGTGATTGATTGAGCTAAGATTAAATGAGTGACGTTACTAGCTGCCTTCTAATGAGTAAGGCTTTTGTGATCCATTATTCTAACACAATAAAACGAAAAGAGGCATGAAAGCACTTCCTGTAACCATGGCTACGAAAGATATGCATCCGTACATGTAACAGGAAGTGCACGGACTAAAATGGCGGCTGAAAAATGAGTTATCGACGCCATTAGTGCTCCATCATCGATCGCCCATCAGCATTTTTCGCTCCTCATTTTTATATTTTCAGCTGATTCTTAGGAATGAAGCTAATAAATGCTGAGTGTGGATAAAATATAGAAAAGAAAGTGAAAGCACCGAATAACGTCATTAAGCCGTCGCACACCAGTTGCTCGTGCGCGGAGCTGGCGTTCCAACAGGTTCCATCCGAACTTGAGCGACCCCCGACTGCTACATTTCCGTGAAAGCGGAAGTAGATATGGCTATAGAAAAATGATTTACGTCCCATTAGCACAGGTCAACGAGGTTTACTGTGTAGCTTACGTAATCATTAAAATAATGTCATCTTTATTTAGTTGACGGTATTAACCTCAATTGAATATCGAAAAGAAGCAAAGGTCAATATTGCAATTTACAGTACTTTGTGACACTTCCTAATTTTTGATAAATCATAAAAACGTTACTTTTTAAATTAAAAAATTAAGGTTTTGGTTTAAATGACTAACTTTTTTTTTTTTTAATAAAATATTTTAATATTACGAGTAGTTTTTATTTTAGTTAATTTTGAATAAACCGAATGACCGGTGCGTTATCAAAAGCTTTGGTTGATTTGATTTTTTGCTAGTCCATCCTGACCATTCCAACTCAATTTTTCTAGAAACAACGGGGGAAACAACATTGAGAGGGCCAGAATATATCCTCCCTGTACATGACAAGTGTACGCGTGTTTGCTTTTACATAATAAAAATTGTTCATTAGTTAACAATAATTTTGTGATATACTGTATAGACTTGCAATTGATTTTGCATAATTAATTATGAAAATTTCACTTAAAAAAAATAATAAGATGAAGAGCGAAAAACACTGATTTTTTAAAATAAGATGAGCTCATTATAATTAATGGGTAAAATTTATTGTATCAGAACTAAAGTGAGTCTTACTGTGTTACATGCCTTTTATAATTTCTTTACACTACAATAGTAATCGAGCTCATTTTACGTAAAATAAATAATTATTTTATGTAACTGGCAAGCGTTTTTATTAACTTTATTACAGTACAATATATTTTAAATTCTAGTGTTTTTCTATTGCATTGATAACTGTATGTATTGAGATTGAGCTTTTTGAGATTGGAGCTCTTTTATTTGAGTTAGATTATCAATCGAATCACCAATGTTGCAATTAATTAGTAAGCCGAAATAAAAATGTATTGGTAGAATGTAAATAGAGCAACAGATTGTCGCTGACTTTTTGAATGCCTCGGAAACTCTCGCTCCATCATCTATCCTTGGATCCATGAGTGTGACATTGTAGCTCAGATTGTATGAATCTTTTCACACCACCCCTTTGCCTCCCACTCGCTCATTTTAGTCTCACTACTTCACATCATACAGACTATATGATCCATTTTGGCGCCAAATAAAAGTGCTCCATCAGAGTGAGTTAGCCGAGCTTACATTTTGACCTCATCACTTTATATCTGCCATATAATATCTTCAATAATATTATACGAGTAGTTTATATATTGTATCTTAAGCAATTTAAAGGTCGCGGAAAGTCATCAAATCAAATTCGCTCGGCCACTGCGATAACCAAGTTTGAATTGATTTCAAAACTACTTTCAACTACGTATATTAATTTACAAAGGATGAGTTATTAGCAAATTTTTTTAACATTTTATACTTGGCCTTGTTTGCTTTTATGGAATTGAACTGATAAATGTAAGTAGCATTATTTTACTGTTAAAAAAAACTGCTATTTTAGAATTATATAAAACTGATAAATTTAATTAAAAAATGTTATTGCTGAAGAAATGATCTTTTAGAATAATATTATAAACCTTAGCAATCGCTAACAATTTATTTTTTAAAATATTTCTGTTAATACGGTAATTGAAAAATATTAAATTGATAAAAATGTCTAGGCTTTATTTGAATTTATTATCAGTACATTAGCATTCATGTCATAGCAAATATTTTACAAAGTAGATGAATGCTGATGTGGGCAGCAGAAGGCCACAAATGACCAGAATATCTTTCCACATACTGTATTAGTATGTTGGAAGTATTAATTTAAATTACTATTTAATTTTATCTTGAATAAAAATTTCACATTTATTCATTAAAGTTTAATGAAATTTTCCACATTGTAACCTTTGATGTTAATTTCGTTGTGAAATACTGAAATAAATGCCCAAAATTAATAAGAGAGATAGATAAACCCGCTTTAGGTTGATTAGTACCGATATTTAACAGGTCAGTTTATTTTTACGTCCAGTTGAAAGCAAAGTGCTTAGAATTTTTATCTTGATTTTAATTTTCGGTTACTAAAATAAATTATTATCAGATAATTTAAAACCGACAAACAGAAAAATAATTATTTTTGTTTATCGTGTAAGATTTGCCTCTATAAATATCCTCATTGTTTTAAATTTTTTCATTTGAAAAATCATTCCTATACGGAGAAGAATCAAGCTCATATAAATATCGGCCGGGCCAAGAAAAGTAAGACCGCTTTATAATACGAGTATTATTATTAGAATTTATTAATGCATTAAATTTGATTTTAATTAATAATTATTATTTAACAAAAATTTCTAAAACTGCTGAAACGTTGCGAATTACCTATTGTCATTAGCACTGTTAATCAGAAATGCTTAGTACATGTACTGATATTTGATTAAGATTGAAATAAAACGGTCAGTGAAAACAAATTTGCCGATCAGCGCTCACTAGGTAATCGGGTGCAGTCAAATCAAATTAATATTTTATTAATTTTATTTTCATTAGTAATTCAAAAAGCAATACAAAAACAGAAAATTTTTTTTACATGCTAATGAAATGGCCAGAATGCCACCAAAACAAAATGCAAAATTTTACGAGTAGTTAAATTAATTTTATAATAATTATCAAATTTTTGCTTTATTATTACCGATATTAATATTATTACTGAAGGTACCTACAGTCTGTAATTGATAAAGTTAAAAATAAATTTAATGTACAGTAGGTTTATTAATAACATTTACCTATGTAATAATTTAATACGCGAGAGGGGAGTTTTACTTTGTTTGGTCCACTGTGTAAATTGTAACAATGGGAAATAGATTTTTAGAAATCAAAGTTTAATCAAAATTTGCATTGTTATTGCCAGTATTTTGTAGCCAGAAAAGAGCTTTAAGCTTTCTTAACCAATACTTAACTACAATGGACGACATCGAAGTGGAGTTGTTTCGCCAAAGAGCAAAAGAAATGATCGATTACACCGCTGAATATTTAAAGACCATTCGAAAACGGAGTGTCTTGCCAAATATTCAACCGGGATATTTACGACCTTTAATACCAACTGAAGCCCCAGAGGAAGCGGACCAATGGGATGAAGTAATGAGTGATATTGAAAGAGTCATCATGCCAGGAGTAAATTTATATCTTTTTTTTTTTTTTTTTTAATTGATTATAACTACTGTATTTCACACAAGCAATATTTTTTGAAAGGTAACGCATTGGCATTCTCCGCATTTTCACGCTTATTTTCCTACTGCGAACTCACATCCGGCGCTGTGTGCCGATATCTTGTCTGGTGCAATTGCCTGCATTGGATTTTCTTGGGTAAAATATATTTAATTAATTTATAACGTATGATAAGTTAAAATACGACAGCAATTAATTTAGTAAAATTTTTGTTTCCTACGGTATATTATAATACAGTATAATATAGGTTTGTTACCAGTACTGGTAGTTAAAATTTTGCTAAATTTAAAAATTGGAAGTTTTACTACGTTAACTTAACTTGTTAACTTATTTCTATTTCTTTTAAATAAATACCGTATAACTCATTTTAAAAAGTTTTTTTTAGGAGATTTATTATTATTTTCTCCTTATTAGATTTCAAGCCCAGCTTGCACAGAACTGGAAGTTGTTGTGCTAGATTGGTTAGGTCAGTTATTAAATTTGCCTAAACAGTTTTTGGCTTCTTCAAATAGCGGTGGAGGTGGCGTAATTCAAGTGAGAGGCACTCATTTCAATTGGAATTTATATGTACCGGTACTTATATTTAAATGAAAATTAAGGGCACAGCCAGCGAAGCAACTTTAGTATGTCTATTGGCTGCCAAATGCCGTGCTATCTCCAAGGAGACAGAAAAATACCCTGAACAGGAAAAGCCCAGTTCATTTTCTATTTGTGAAAAATTAGTTGCTTACGCTTCAGACCAAGTAAACATAGTTAACTGTATTGTGAATATTGTCATTTATAAAACGTTTCTTTAATGTGGTCAGGCGCACAGTTCAGTTGAGAGAGCGGGACTTTTGGGTGGCATTCAAATGAGATTCGTTGACAGCGACGTACATTGTGGCATGAGAGGAGAAGATTTGGAAAGGGCAATTAAAGAAGATAAATCGAAGGGGAAAATTCCATTCATGGTTCCAAGGGCATTGCTTTAACTATTATTCAATTAATTGCAATTATTTTTATTAGGTTGTAACATCTTTAGGGACTACATCAACTTTGGGATTTGATAATTTAATTGAAATAGGTCCAATTGGTATGAACAAAATTTAACTAATTAGCGTTAATTTTATTTATATCATTTTATAATTTTATTGACGTTAACTATAACATTTTTCAGTAAAAATGTGAAATTTAATAAGTAATTAACGGTTAGAATTGATATATTTTTAAAACACAAATATTACCGGGATTGTATGTTTACACTAAACTATTTTAAATATTATTTTAGCTGAACGGGAAGGTATGTGGATGCACATTGATGCTGCATATGCAGGATCAGCTTTTATATGTCCAGAGTATCGTCCATTGCTGAATGGCATCGAGTACGCGGATTCCTTTAATTTTAATCCTCACAAATGGCTCTTGGTCAATTTTGATTGTTCTGCATTATGGTGGGCTTTTGCATTATTCATCTTTTTATACATTGCTATATAATGTGCTGTTATGAATTAAATCTTAATTAATTAGGGTGAAAAATAGCGATGAATTGACGAAAGCTTTCATTGTCAATCCACTCTATTTGCGCCATGAAGCTCAAGGAGCATCATTACCTGATTATCGTGTAAAATAAATTTTAACATTAATTATTAGATCAAGTATAAATGCATAATGTGCTAAATTTGATTTTCTATTATTTAGCATTGGCAAATTCCTTTAGGAAGACGATTTCGCTCGTTAAAATTATGGTTTGTTTTGCGTTTATATGGAGCGAAAAGATTAAGAGATTACATAAGAAAGGTTTGTTATACTGTAAAGTAATTATTTTTTTTTTAAAACAAAACTTTACATTTTTTAGAAAATATATTAAGAAAGTTAAACGTTTACTAGAAATCTAAAAATATATTTTTTTTAATTTTAAAATATCTGTAGGTATGTTTTCATTAATTTTAGCCATACACATTTTTTTTTAGATATTATTATGAAAAAATTAATTAAGCGTCATTCCCATTCACTTATGATTTTTTTGTGCAAATATTTTACCAAAAAGCTCCACAACTAATTTTGCTAATTATATTTGTTTCAAAATAATATTAGCATATACAATTGGCTAAAGAATTTGAGAAATTAGTACTATCAGACTCTCGTTTTGAAGTGGTTTATCCTGTGGTAATGGGTCTAGTGTGCTTTCGACTTAAGGTGGTGTTTGACATAAACTTTCAATCAGTTTGACATTAAAGCATTTTATTGTTTTGAAGGGAGATAACGATATAAACGAAGACTTATTGAAACGGATCAATGATGGAGGGCACATTCACATGGTGGCTTCTACTGTAAGAGGGGAATTCATCCTCCGCTTTGCGGTGTGCAGTGCTTTCATTAAACATGAAGATATTACTTTTGCTTGGAAAGAAATTACAAGCCACACCGACGTTGTCCTCCTTACTGCAAAACATGAAACTAAAAGCTCCCAATCAACTTTAAAATAAGTATCTCCATTTAAATTTAATACTTGAGTTTGCTTATAATTGTTAATCACTAATTACCAGTAGTTTAAATAACTTAAAACCAATGTGATTTAATTATCATGTACCGTATTGAAAATAACGTTATTAAGTGCCAATATTGGGATAAGTTCCTAAAGTCTACAATCACCATCTTAGATCAAATCCAGATTTATGGGGCTTCCTTTCATATTATAAATACTTTTCTCAAATGGAAGTTTTACTTTAGCAATTTTTTTTAATTATTTTTTTAAAACTGCATTTAAATTTAGGGGTAATTAATTGCTTTTATAATTGCTGTGTTATAATCAAATTATGCATTTTAAAATATTTAGAAAATACCAAAAAAATATATTAAAATAATATATTAAACTAAAACTTACAGCTTTAAAGTAATATTATCTCTTGTTGAAACTTTTAAATACCGTAACTATTCAATATACTCGTATATATAATATAAATTAATATATGCTTAAATACTGTGTAAGTGTGACAAATAAAAGAAGAAAACGTCATCTAATTTTTTTATTTTTTAAATTTGTTGACGATTTCGCATAAGTTATCTGAACTTCGTCACTGAAGTGCTTATAGGTAACACTTCTCAACAGCAGGACGTAACTTTATTTCTTAGATCACAAGTTAAACTGTATCAATAGTAGCATAAAAACAAGGAACTGTAAAATCGCACAGATTTGAGATGCAGCTATGTTCTATAAAATGTTTTGATTGATAGTTATTTTGTCTTAATCTGTCATTCAAATTTTTGATAAACTTTTTGACTTCTTTTCTGACAAGCTTTTTAGCTCCATTTTTTTGAAAACTAAAGTTTGAGATCCCCCCTCTATGCGCCCTTGCGTAAGTTCGCTGCTGTTTATTTGCCACTGCCTTTTTTTTTTAAACAACCCAATTAAAATTAAATTAAAAGAATTTAAATCAATCAAAATGTTCACTACTGATATAGTTTTTTAAATCGAAGCTATTGGCTTACATTTCCATTCCACTCTTCTGAAATTGTGGAAGTATCAATTATTATATCGTCAAAATGTGCGGCTATAATCTTGATATCAGATCTGAAAATTAACTGGAACTAAACCTGATAGCTAGGCCAAGAGCGGTAGACCTACTCTTTTTTTTTTAAGTAGCTTTAATTTACCGTACGTACATTATAAGAGAAAAAAGCAGATTTTGAAAAAGTAATGACCATTTATTATGTTTAACTTAAATACACAACTTAAGATAACCTTTTACAATTTCTAAAGTGTAGATAAAATATTTAAAAAAAAAATCGTGCTTACATTATTGTACAAAACAATACAAAATGACAAATACAAACGAATATAATCACATTTAATCACAGCGCATTGAACATACATTTTGCTTATATATAAAATACTCGCTAAATGAATGTTTCAAATTAGTCAATAAGATTACAAAAATCGTGAAGCAAGCCAAAACAATCGCAGAAACTTGTTTGCGGAAGTAATAGTCGACTTGCAATATTATGTGAAGTATTTGCTAATTGAGTGCTTTTGCAATAAAATTGCTTCACAAATAATATATTTTGCGCAGACAAAAGATTACTTTCAAACTGGCGTAGGCCTAAATACGGCGGCAACTAAATCCAAAGTAAATACAACTTTTGATTGTAATTTTCTATTATAATGGTTGCAACTTGCAATTATTAACTTGAACATATAGGCCTACAAGTATTAGATCTAAAAAAACTTCTTAATATGAAATGAATAGTAAATTCGTTATACAAAATATAGTTACTTTAAAATGTTTCAATTCATGTATATAAATAGCAGTTACATCCACATTATATAAAATGTAGAAGTACTTTTAACTAATGAGTGGTTTTTTTTTTTAAAAAAAAAACGAAAAATGATGAATGCAGGAATATTATAGAGAATAAGTCTATCGGCGTTAATTCTTTTCCGGTTCATGATGATATTTGTTTTTGCTCTGGTCATCGGACTCTAGAGTGTATTTCGGCCCTCCATTCCCATTTCCTTTCTTGTGGAGACACATCTTTTCGGGATCCGACGTCTCTCTGTCGCTTCTCAAAACGAAAAACGCTCCAAAGTCGAGTTCACGGACGTCGTAGAATACGGTCAACGTTAACATCACAAATGTAAGTCCAACAATAAGATATCCTAAAAATAGAAGAAGAAAAAAAAGTTAGTCAATTGAATTTGGCGACTTAATGGTTAGGCACTGAATATACATTTTACCGAAGAATTAAGATAAAATTACAGTAGTTAAAAATTTCTCCAGTTTTTGTTTTTTCTTAATTTAAAATCAAACAATAATTTTGTAATACAGAAGTAGGCCTAATAATTTAATTGTCATTATAGCAATTAGAATTCCTGGTTTCGCACTTATGTTTGCTTTAAAAATGTTTTGAAAGCAAAAATTCTGAACTGGAACTTTAAGGAATTATTGTTACAGTATTATGCTCGAATTTGAAGTGTTAGAGAGTTTTGAATTAAGTCCTTGGGCAAACGAAGGATGGCCTGTGTATATTATTAATATCATATGGAATTGCGCGCGAGGTTTTGCACCTAAATTAAAACCGATTCTGATAATTATAGTTGTATATTATTATAGTTTTGTTTCTGGTCAAGGATGTGTAATGGTAGCAAGGATCGAGAGTTCGAGAGGGAAAACTGATTGGAGGGATAGTATCTGACCTCTTATTTCTCCTAATCTATGTTCTCCTCCTACAAGCAATAGGGAAAAGGTTTAATGTACTTAAATTTCTCCGCTTGAGAACGTACAAAATCCACCGAAATGTCTCCAAGGATAAACGATCTTCGCGCGATCGGGGCCAAAGTTTTGGAAAATGTAGCCTTAAGTTAAAACCGGTACGGAAAAAGTTAATGGCGGTCATGGACTTGCGCACCAGTATTCATGAGAGAGATAGAAGATTATTGATTGAGGAGTCCATGACCGCCATTACGTTTTCCGTACTATCCGACTACTCTCTCGCCGTTTAAATTAAAAATTGAGGTTGATGAATTGAATTAAACAAGCGCCCGCCGTTAGTAATTAAAATAATTTTTATAGTGGAAATTTATGAGCAACAACAAACCATTTAAGTCATAGTTCGCCAGTCTTATTTTTTTCTTAAGTGCCGTTGATCTGATGTTTATATCAATACCGTATTATATGAAACTTATTATGAAACTTTTAGAAATTTTTTTTTTGGGTACCGGTATTCAAAACCAAACAAAAATAAATGATAAATGAATTTTTACTAAGTTGCCCGTAATTTATTTTAAAAACAAAAAAAAAAAAGTTATTAAAAAATATACCGGATATTCTAGAGTCTAAACTTATAATTTAAAGATTTAAAATTATAGCATGGACTGGCGCGGTATTTATAAAAACATCGGTATTTACATTAATAATGTTAAAAACATATTGAAAATATAAAATATTGTTTTTACCTGTGGTACATATCTTATAAATGAGTCTATAAGGTTGTGCCTGGTCGTCCCCAGGAACATAATCTCCCAATCCAATAGTGGTGAGGGATATTACACAGTAGTACAGCGAGTCTAAAAAATCCCATCCTGGTTCGAGTGAGGCAAAGATGATTGAAGGAATGATAAAGAAGAAGAGGAAGAGCGAGATTGCGACGATGGCCAGGTGAAAGATTTGAATGTTAAATGGTTTGGTTATATGACCAAATCGAGAGTAGAGACAATTTAAGAAGCGATCAGAAAGAATTTTCCATCGTTCCACAAATCCAGATAACAAGAGTAGAGTAAGTGGGATCCCAAAAGCAGCTAGTATGATGCAAAATAATTTGCCACCATCGGTCATCGGTGTTACGTGGCCATAACCTAAAATAAAAACCAATTTAAATTTAAAAATTGAATTTTTTTTTTTTCATATGTGAGGAAAATTAATAAATAAGAATTAGCACGATGACAAACGAAATAAAATAAAGTATAATAATAATTGTTAAGTGAATAGGTTGAAATGATCCCAGGATTAGGGAAAAAATAAAGGATTTATTTGAAGAAAATGATTTCCAGTCTATATAAAATGTGATTGCACTTTCAATATTATTGCTTAATCAGACATTCGATGAATGAGTTTACAAAACTTAAGAATATCTTATCAAAATATAGTTTAAAAAGTTAATAAAATTTATTACTTCCTAATGGTATTTTGAGGGTAATGGTCTTGTTCTGTATATACATATTAAATTTGAGATTCGAGTTAAATTAATTACAGAAGCACTTACGAGATTATTTTAATTGATCACTTATAAAAACAAATAAGGTTCGAAATTTAAGAGTTTTTATTTTGAACTTGCAACTGTCAAAATTGTAAATATTTGAGTGGCTTATTCAAACAGAAATGACATTTTATTTAATAAATATTTTAAATTTGAATTTTAAAAAAAAATAAATTTTTGTGTACAGATAAAATTAATAATTAGGGTAATGGATGTACAAATAGTTTTGTTAAATTTTCTACCACAATATTGCAAAAAATGACTTTCACATGACTGCGAAAATGAAAGTCACATAATTTTTTTAGGATACTGTAATTTAAATTTTAGAGCATAATAATTATATTTTTGGCTCATCTATTTCATATAATATTATTATATTTTTGCAATTTTTGAAAAGTTGCATGTTTTTATATACCATATAAAAAGCTGAGTTCTGTATAATTTTACAATGAAAGACTTTTGTATTTTATTTAATATAATAGTGGAAATAAGCGTCATCATTAAAAAAACTAAACGTCGTTGTGCGGGATAAAGCACAAAGAAATAAATAGAACGCTAGTGAAAATTAACGTACGAGTATGTCGTAAAAACTCACATCTGTTTGCGTGCACGTGTACGAGTAGTAAATTACGCTGAATTACATTATTTTATTATCTAAAACTCTAAACAAGCCATAATGATTTTTTTTTCTGGAAAAAAACTAGAGCGCATCAGCAAAAATATTGATGATGCAATTGCATTAATTGGGTAAGATGAGTCAAATCTTTTACCATAATAATTTGTATGGCCATTTTATAAATCTTGTGGGAGTTGCGTAATCAATACTCATCACAAAATCATTAGTAATTAAATTGAACAACAAGGGTCAAGCAAAAAAAAAAAGTAAAAATTTCCAAATGAAATTTAAGATAATATAGACATCCGATTGTCCCTCCTGCCCCCTCCCATTCCCCAAGGTTGTTATGCTGTAGTTTTTCTACTTGTAATTATTTCATGCTGTAAAATCATATTACCTATAGTTGTAACAACGGTTGCTGTAAAGAAGAAAGATTGACCAAAACTCCAGTTTGGTTCGATGCTCGTATTTCCTGTGGCTATCACCCCACGCTTATAGGCGTTGATGACCTCGTTGATAAATTCGTCCAGATCATCAGAATCTAAAATAAAATCACAACTAATTAACGTTGCAGTCAATTATACTACAGTGGTGTATCGATATCACTTTATAAATAGATTTTATTATTTTATAAATAGCATTAGATTATAATATGGTATTGTAATATCATATTTTTAGTGCAGATTTAAAAAAAAATAATTTTCCATGACAGAATTAACTTTGAATTAAAAGAAGAAAAACTATTGCTCAATTTAGAATTAAAATTTGACAGCTAGAGCTATAATAATGATACTATTGCGTAGTTTGTTAAATTTTAAGAAACGAAATGAAAATTCTTAAGTTAAGATTTTTATTAAATGAATTTTTAGATTTTACACTGTAAATTTTGGTGAGCCTTATACTTTAAAATTATTAATGGCTTAAACGCTTTAAATGGTTTTAAAAAAAAACTTTTAAGTAGTTTTTGATGCACATCCGTTATTGTATTAGTGTGTTTTTTTAATAATGCCACATTATGGCGGCATTAAATTTAACTTTTAATTTCTAAAGTTTCCGTTGTTTATATTGACAGGTTACAAAATATAGACGGAAACATTAATTTTAAAGGAGGGTAAGAGGTAGAAAAAAATTAACTTTTCTGCTAATGTACAGTAATATTGAATACAACAGGGCAAATTTAACAAAAATTTAACAAGTAATTGTACAGGGTTTTTGATTGTTGTTTATTTTTTAATTAAATTTTGATACCGAGTGATAGAGTGGATGAATAATAAATAAAGAAATAACTTTAAAGGGCTCTGTAAATATAAAAATAAAAAAAACAGCTTAAACCGCAAGCAAAGTGAGCTTATTATGTATGTAATTCATACAATATAATTATTGTGAATGTATAAAAAACTTTGCAATTATTTGATAATTTAAACAATCAACTCGATAAATGTAATAATTTAAATTTTTATATTGCGCGCAAACTGTATAAAAATTAAAAACTGCCATGCCCAAAACTAACAAAATTAAGGAGAAATATACGAGTACATGTATTTAAGCCGCCATAAATTTATTTTTGAAAAAAAAAAAACATTAGTAAACAATTACCGTATTGCATTAAAAGAAAAAAAATTGTAATGGCTTTTAACATTTTCATATAAAAATTGACACCTAAAGAATAATTTTATCACTTAAAGTTGGATTTACTTATTAAATAGTGAATTTCCAAGGATACAATTATAATTACAACTTTATTAGTTATTTTTTTTTAGAATTAAATAAATCATAAAATGCATACCTTTTAAGCATTTATTATCTTCTATGAACTTTCTCTTTAATTCCAAAATATCGACTTTGGTTTCTTCTTCAAATGGTCTCTCGAGTGTCATAAAAATTACACTGGCGACCGCTAAGAACGCGATGTAGAAAATGACGTAGATGGTGAAGTAGAAATTGCTTCTTCGAAAGCCCCAAACGGTGGGCGTGTGGGCCGCTTCGGCCGGAAATAACTCGTACACTGCACTACTCGCACCTCTGTCGTCGCTTCTATTGGTATTCATGGCGGATTTCGATTGCTGCGGCATTTCTTGCTGCAACTGCTCTAAATTTTTCTCTAAGTTACTCCCTATCAGATGATTGTAATACATTTTTTCTCACGTAACAAAGTTAATAAAAACTGTTTATTATTGCTTTCAACCCGACAACTTCCTTCTTTAGTCCAAATGTTTTTGCTGTGCAAATCGTTCCGAAATCGAATTACTTTGGTAGATAAATCAAGTTTAGCCATCGAACATTCGAGTAAGAATCTTAGTTGACTTGTTTTAAAAAAATTTAATGAAAGACAATCTTTTTTTTAAAACCTGAGAATTGCACTTTTTTTACACCTTTTTTTAACCAATAACCAACAGTTGCTTCTTTTCCGCCTTTTAAAAACTATTTAAACTTTTCTTAAGTGTAGTTTTTATAACAACTTTTGGTTTCCTTTTATACTTTTGGCGTGGAAAAAACCGATTTGTAGCTGCTATGGAAAAATAAAATTAGTTTTAACCGATAGTTAGCTATTCGATAGCGTTTATCAACATTAGTTGACGTCATTGAAAATGCATCCAATGCCGTATCTATACCGTTTAAACTCGATATCTATTGATCAATTTGTATCGCGTACTATTAAACCACAAGTCGTAAATATACAATGTGGAAGTGCGGGCTATAGTACAAGTACATGTACACACATTTCTCTAATAAAATCCGCGTGCAGCTTTTTGATTGCAGGTTTAAACATCTGCACGCTCAAAATTTTGAAATAAATAAAATAATATACATGTATAAAAATAGTTTAAAAAACATGAGAACACTATATCGATGATAAATATAATTTATAATTCTATTTTATTATTTTTTTTTAAACAAACATTCCCTAAAAAATTAACTTGAAGTTTAAAAAAAAAAACAATTGTATCAAATTTATTTAATTTATTATACCGGTAATTAAAATAAGTTTTTAAAAATATATTTGTCATTTACGGTATATTTTTCAAATATATTTTTGTGAGCAGGTCAAAGTTGACTTAAAAGTATATGTACTTAGCAAATAAATCTTCTTTGAATATTGCAAGTTGATATGAAATTTATCAGTTTTTCTGTTTGTCAAAGTGAAGGCCTGCGCGAATGATATCTGCGCAAGCATTAGTACTGTATTTGTAAATAAGCAAAGTTTATTACTGCAGCTGAGGTATTGAGTGAGGCTTGTCCTTTTTCACCTTTCTCAATGCCATCACGATATTTCATACTAAAATTTACACAATCAAAAAGTCAACAAAACGTTCACCTAAATATAAGCAAGATATAAGTTCATATTTAATCTGAACTACTGTAATCGTAAATAGGTCTACTTTGCAAAAAAAAATTAAATATTTTAATAAAATCTCAAATCTAGTAGTTCATCTACGATAACAAAACTATCGATAGTCAAATAATAATATGCTATATCGAAAATTTATTAATACCGGTACTGTATTAATTTGAAAGTTTAGATAGAGCGCTGTTAATAAAAAAAGGTTATACGGAAATATTAAGTAGTACGGAAAAATAATATGTAGTAAACTAAACCTGTTAACTAAACCGAATTAATTGTTTTTTACGACAAAGGGAAACTTAGTTTACGACCAAGGTTTAAGGTTTTATGGCCAAAACGTTTTTTTAAAAGTGTATAAAATTATTTGAAAAGTTCTAAAAATCGACCATTTAATTAGTCGGGTGATTGAAGAAGTTTCCAACTTTTTTGGTGCACAATACTTGGTATTGAAAACACTAGTTGGCAGGAAAAGATCGGAAGAGCACCCGTGACACAGATCCAAGGGGCAGAATATGCTGATCGGAAGTGGCATGGACAGTCTAATAATGTAGTAAAGTCGAAAGAATAATTAAAAAGTTTGAACAGTACCAATATTAATGTTATTGTTTTAGAAGCCTAGAAACAAAATTAGTGTTTAATAATTTTAATTATTTTTAGATTTTTTTGTTTTAAAGTATAATTTTTTTGGATCATCGCACCATATCTAGCTCCTGTGATCGGACCAAACAAATTCCAAATTGTTTTTTTTTTTTTTTTGTTTTTATTTTCGCATCCACGTACACTTTTCTCCCTCTTTGGACTACGCTAATGATCAAAAGTACCGGTACGTGCATGCAAAACATTTTTAATTTTTGGCCGATACAATTAGGAGCACGCAAAACGTGAAAACAATAATGTGCAAAGCAGCAAAGTAAATTTAATTAATTCAGGAAAGCTATAACTATAGTAACTATGCTATAACTGAGATCCTGAAAATCAAAACATTAAAATACAGTATTTCTAAAAGTTAAAGTTTCGATATTTGGTAGTACATGCGTAGGCTACTTTAATAACTAATTACATGTAGTATCATGCACTTTAGTTGACCCACGTTTATTTTGACTAATTTGTTAATTTGGCTAATTAGCTACAATATTTTTTAAGTAAGCTTACAGGGTCGTTTCAATATTAGTAGCCTACACTATTATTGGGCTTTCTATTTCTATTTTTAATAATTAATAAAATAATAATAATTTATTTATTCGCAGAAAAATATGTGAAGAACCAGGCAAAATTTACCATAAAGTTAAAACATTTTGTATGCTAGCACATGTAGTGCAAAGGGAAGAAAAAGTTTACGTGGTGATTATTATTTGGAATTTGTTTGGTCCGATTATATAGGAGCTAGCTATAGTCCGTTTTAAAACAAATAAATATATTTATAAATAATTAAAATGAACGTTAGTTTTATTTCTAAGCATTTAAAATAATAACTCCATTATTATTTTTTTACATTATCTTATTACAGTATCACAGCGTGATGCTCCTTGGATCAGCGCCATGGATACTAGCTCCTCCCCCTCTCCAAAGATCTTTGCCCTCTCTCCTCCTCCTGCCAAAGATTCGTTGGTTTCAGCTGGTTCTGTAGCAGACTACAATAATTCAATACAGGAGCCCATAGTTCAATACGGGAGCCCATAGTCCAAGCAATTTTCCTAGCAGGCGAATTTTGAATTTGAAGGTTTCGCCTTGGACTTGTTATCACAATAATTTATCAAAATTATATTTTATTTAGTAAAATAATGTAGTTAACTTGAGACTGCTGTTTAAGTTTTTTTTTTTTACAATTCACTGTAGAGTATTAATATAAATAACACTCTAGAGAAGAGTAGCGTTTAACTCAAGTAGGCCTACAAAACACAAATCTACAAAAAGATGAATCGTGAGTTGCAATCCATTATTGGCGCTTTAAAAAGTTCTGAAATAATACATGATAGGAAATCAGTCAAAGGTTCAATAGTGAGAGTAAGTTAATCAATGCAATATTGACCTGAAAACATTGAATGATATTTACGAATTTATTATTTGCAGCTAGTTAATATCTCTAATGAAGGGTGTGATATTAATGAAGCTTTGCCATTTATAATCAAACTTTTACCGTTGAATGATATTGTACTAAAAAAGATGTGCTTTTTATTATTAATGAAGTATGGTTTTACATTTTGATAATGTCTACTGCAGCATACGGGACTAAAAGTATAACAAATCTTTTTTTGTTTAGATTCTGGGACAAGAAAATGGACCTTATTTTGCTGACTCGCAATACACTTCAACAGGAATTTCAAGACCCAAATCCACTTATCCGATCTATTTCTTTAAAAACGGTGTGTTGTTTAATTGATGAAACTTGCGGTAATATGTTACAAATAGGATTGCGAGATGATAATGCTCTCGTTTGTCGAACGGCGGTTTTAAATTGTATGAAAGTGAAGAAAATTCAAGATAGTAGTTGGGAAGCAGAAACCATTGATCATCTCTATAAGCTGTTAAGAGAAGAAGACCCATTAGTAGTTAGCAATTCCTTGGTCATTCTAGACGAAATGTTGGAATCTGAACAAGGTATTGCGTTGAATCGTAGCATTGTAAATCATTTGCTTAATCAAATTAATCGCTTTTCTTCCTGGGGACAAGTACAAACCTTGCTGCTTTTGAAAAAGTTTCAACCAAAATCAGATAATGAGTTATATGATTTTTTAAATATTTTAGATTCTCTGTTTCAAAGTTCTAATTGCTCCGTAGTGATAGAAACTTACAATCTTTTTAAACATTTATTGCTTTCAGAGAATCCAAATTTAGTGAAAGGGGCTTTTAAACGTATTTGCGTGAATCTCAGGAAATTTCTGAATTTAGAAAATCCTGAATTGGTTTATTTAATACTTGATTTTTTACAAAAGGAATTGGAGACCGGCAATCAGTTTGAAGAGATCGAATGTCTCTTGCCATCTTTATTTTGTAATTACGAAGAGCCCACTTATATAAAAATTAAGAAGATTCAAATTCTTAGTAGGATCAGCACACATAAAAACTTTGTAGAAATATTTGAAGATATTTGTGTTTATTTGACAGATTCTGATAAAGAATTGTCTAAGACGGCTATTATTGCTTTGGGAGAAATGGCGAAGAATTTAGAAGCTAATTATTTTCAGTTAGTTGTTTCTAAGTTATTTACTTTACTAAATGTATCGGACGGAGAAGTTTTAGGGAATGTATTTTGGGTTCTGCAACAGTTATGTTTACGTTCCTTAACAGATATTGCGCAATATATTAAACTTCTTACATACTCTAAATACGTCATTTTAGTAAATTGTGATAGCAAAAGTGCCTTTTTGTTTTTGTTAGGGGAATATGGAGATCTTATACCAGATAGTCCATACGTGCTAGAAAAAATTAGCGAAAATTGCACAAACTTTTCTTTAAACGTAGGATTATCTATGTTAATTTGCGCTTTAAAAATATATTTTAAACGGCCTTCGGAATGCCAGCCAATACTTGGTCGAGTTTTTGAAACATGCTTTCATCAAAATTGTTCCGAGTTACAAAACCAAGTTATTTATTATTATACTCTTTTAAAAAATAATTTTTTACTTTGTAAAGAAATTGTAAATTGATATTTTAATTGAATCTAGTCAAAACGAGTAAAAAATTTTACGTTTTATTTGGTGTTTCAAGGCGTTGCTGTAAAAATTTCAAATTTTGGTGAAGACGGTCATAGCGTGCCATAACTTTAGCTAAGGCTATGGCATGGTGCTATGGTTAAGGCAGCTCGATCCAGAGAGTAGGAACTTTGTTTTAAAAGAAAAGAGATTAATTTAATATTAATGGCTTTGGTGGGAACCTGTAAGCAAATGTGCTCAGAAGCTGAATTGGTTCGGTAATTATAATTTGTATGATTGATTTGCGTAATTCTAGAATTGTGGTAGTTAATGTTATTGTATTTTCGAGGCGAGAAAAGGAGAGACGTTTACATAAATATGAAAGTAAAGTTGGATACCGTTTAAAGTGAGTTAATATTAATCGCAGACATCTTATGAAATGGTATAAAAACGAATATAATAGGGCTGATCGTAAAAGATGTGTGAAAGAGTTCACAAGAGCTGCTGCAGGACAAGCTCTACCTAAAGCAAGTGATGTAAGGCCACCTGAAGTTTTATTAGAAACAGTTAATTATTTACTGAGCCGGTATAGAATATTTCTAACTGTATATTATATTATTTATAATTATTTGATATTGTAGTATTGCAATTCTACCTGATGAACATTGGTTGGATAAGTACGATTTCATGTTCGATCGATTAAGATCTGTTCGACAAGACATGATCTTCCAAGACGTATTCGATCAAAATTGCGTAAACGCGATGGAATGCATAGTTAGATTTCACATTTACAGTATTTATAAGTAAAGTATTTTATTTTATCCTGTGTGATAATTTATATCCTTAATAATTATTTCTGAATTTAAGATCTTGTGAAGTGACACCTGAATCATTTGATCAATTTATCAACGATACACATTTGAGGGAATGCTTGAAAAGGTTGATAGTTTGTTATAATGAACAATCGAATCTTTCGAAGAATTCTTGCGAGTTTGAAACATATTATATTTTATTTCATTTTGGTTTCAACGAGGTTTTACATCATTCTTTATTGTTGCCATCATCAATTAGGTAAATCGTAGAGGATACGAATTAATTTTTCTATGGCCAGAATTACAGTTTGATTTTTATATAGTACTAATATTTTGTGCCATAAAGCAGTAAATAGTACCTTTTCGTGGTATTTAGGAAATTTTGTTCGAGCTTTTAGGATTATTAAGACTCTTCCATTCCTTTGTTGCGTGGCATTAATGCCACATTTTGAAAACATTCGTAGGTATATAAAATTAACATATATTTAAAATATTTTTAAATACGGATTCAGTTTAATAATATTTATATTCAAGAGATTCATTAAAAATGATGAATACTGGATATAGTGTAAAAAATGGAAAATATCCTATTAAAAAATTAGTAGATATTTTACTATTTGATGACGTAAAAGATGCAATTTCAACTTGTAAATATTACGGATTGAATGCAGATGAAGAATACGTGTATTTTTTAAAATCAAGTTTTTTAATCGAGCGGTCTTTACCGGTATTGTATTTTTAATTTTTGATTTTCAAACCAATATTAATCTTTTACATTTTAGAGATTAAGATGGCACAAATTTATCACAGATAAACACAGTGCAGTTTCTTTAACAAATCTTTATTTTGGAGGTTAACTAATACTGTAATTCCAATTTTGTATTTTGCTCCTCCCAAATTCAACAACTTTAAATACAAAATGCATGTAAACAGGATTTAGAATTATTGTAAACAATTACACATTTTTTACAATCTTAAAAAAATTACTTTCAAACTTAACTAAGTTATTAAACTTATTATTTTAAGCGTATTTTAGTACAGTATCAAGTAATGGATCTTTATTTTCTCGTCGCTCGAGATCATAACTTGCGAGTTTTACTTCAGCATTTATTGATATTTGCATATTTCACCTTGGCAGCGTCATTAATGATGCAAATGTGCTAAAAAAAAATTTAAATTATTTTAGGAACTGTATTTTCTTATAAATAATTCAAATTAATAAGCCAATACGTGGAGGTCTCTGAAGTATTCATTGTAATCCAAAGCGTAGCCCACAACAAATTTATCAGGAATTTCAAAACCAGCATCTGAAAAAAAATATTTAAGTAATTGTGTTGAAATTTGGTTAAAAATTGATATTACAATCAGGGCGATAACCAGAGCTTTTCGGTGTTCTTTTAACCAAAAGGCTAAATAAAATATGTTAAGGATGCTTTATTTAGCGTTGCTTTATTGCAATTTTTACCTGCAAACTTTAACGGTTTTTGGTTTATACTGAGCAAGCAACTCTTCCATTTTAGCCATTGTTTTGCCAGTATCTATAATATCTTCCACAACCAACACGTTCTAAAATAACATTTCAATTGCATAACTGCCAGTAAAACGAAGTACTGTAATTTAGTTTATAATTAACAGATCACCTTATTTTTTAGGCAGTGCAAGTTGTCACTCCCTATTACTTGTATATTACCGGTAGAACAATCATTCTAGCAAATTTGAATATTAAAAATATCCTATAAATTAAATTAATATTTCAATTAAACCTCGTAACTGTGAAGTCTGACAAAGTCAACCAGTAAAGGTACTGAAGCACTTGCCATTCGATTCAGTTGCTTAATTCGATCCAACAAATCTGAGCAAAATTTATACCCGCCCTTCAAAATGCACAAGACGGCCAAAGGTTCTTTTCCAATGTCATTAAAGATATCACGTGCCATACGTTCAATTCTAAATCATTTTAAATATCATTTCTTTTTTTCACCGTTTTTTCAAGTTTTAATATACCTATCGTTAATGAGGCCATTCGGAATGAGAATTCTTTCGAGGTCGAGTTCGTAATGTTTCGGAACAGCCAATAATTCCAACGAATAGCCCTCAAATGAATCTGGAATCTGCATGTCGGCGATTGAAACTGAATATAACCACTTTTTAAACTTTGGATCGTAAATAATGTTGAAGACTTACCGAAATCCACGTGGGATTTTTTACGTGCGTTACCGCTGCCATTTTTTCTTTCTCTTAAACAGCTGATAACAGCTGATGACGTTCGATCGCAACGACTGTGTCCACCCTGAATAGGTTTCTCAATGCACTGACTTCAAGGCGTAGGCTACTTATTTCTTTTTAAACACGGCATTGCTCTATAATAATTATTATTTTAATCTTTTTATTTTAATTATATTATTTAGCAATCATTACTAGCGATAAGTTCGTTGATGATGAAAAGTTCAACTAAAGTCTAAATTTCTAAAAACTAAAAATAACTTTAAATTTGTAATTAAATTTAAAAAAGCTTTTAAATAAGGGCATTATTTAAATAAAATTATTATAACTATTTCCAGTATGGAAACTTTAATAAGCAGTCTGGAAAAATTAATAATTTATCGAATTTTTGTCTTAAGTAGGCTGTAGTGCTTGAAGATCTCACTTATGTGGAGTAATTTCAAAGAAAAAAATATATTCAGCAACTTCATGACATGTACATCTTGTAGACTATATTTAATTAAAATGTTAAGTTTTATTATTTTCAATAATAATATTACTCGCCATCTTTATTATAATGTGTGTAACTGTTTATTTCTTTTCTTCTTTGCATTAAAAATAAATAAATTAACGAATGTTTGTGATAAAAATTTAATTTTAAAAATATATTCCTCCTTACTTAATTAATTAATCCAATTAATGATTACATAGACTGGCTGTGAGCTAACTAATCAGCATCCTCAGGAAGTTTCAACACTCCCTCTCTGACCTTCTTTCTTTAGAATTTTTAAATTTTATTTTTAAATACGTGACTCATTTTGCATTAATATTTAACTTTAAAAACAGAATTTTTTTAATTGCATGAACGTCACAAAAAGTTACAATTTATATTATGTATAGCTTACAAAACGGTATACTGCATATACAGTAAAATGATGTAGGCCTATAGGACTTACAGTACTGCAGTACAGTATGTTATCTAACCGCATAGTCTTACTATACAGTATTTAAAAATACATTGAGTAGGTTTAAATTATTTTCAAAAAGCTGTTTTTAGCTTATGATTTTCACACTTGACAACGCAAACATTTGACACATTCAATAAATTTTTAATTTAAAATTAGGTTTTCAGCATAACCTTGCGGGCATGCGATTCTAGTGGGGCATGAAACAATGCCCTAACAACCCCTCATTAACTTGAAAATTAAATGATAAAATAAGACTTCTCCCCTCTACTATTTATTTAAAAAAGCTATGCAGTGTTGACCAAATTCATCGTATTGTTATTAGATTTATTTATTAATTTAACTTGTTATAAGTTGTAAAGGTTTTTTAAAAAAATTTAATATAAGCACAGTGTTATATGAAGTTTACCGTATAGTAACCTTAAAACAATTATTATAAAATAGTACTCTCTTTAAGAGCGACATTTACAAAATAAAAGAAATGATAGCAATATATTAACGGAAATTAACTTATATAAATCTTGTGCACAAAATATTTTTTTTAGTTTTTTTTTTTTTTTTATTATTATTATTTTTAACACAACATGTGTAGGCCTATACTTATACAATATTGGACAATATATTTTTAAATTTTTGAGTGAATAGTTGTCCAGGGGCTGGTAAAGTATGTTGGCCAATGGCAATACCGGACAATTATGGTACTAGAAACTACAGCATTATGTTATTTTTAAACATCATACCGCTATTGGAACATTTACATGCTTCGTTGAAAGTGCAATAAAAAAAGTTTCTTTTATTTGTTTAGTTTTAAAATGAAAGCAAATTTGTCAGATAAAAATTAAATAAAACTAAGCCGGTAGAGTAAGCGACGGAAAAAAAAATTATTATTTACTGTATAGGCTACAATCATTGTATTGTATGTTTTTTAAACTTATGCGTCAAATTCTAATGCAAGAAAGGAGCGGTTCTACGTCATTTTTGTTTATTTTCCATATAAAGATAAAAATTTTCGATAAAAAATAATCTGTAATTACGTCAAAAAAACGATGTTGCATGTTTTTTTGTGAAATTGAGTGGGCGGTTGGAACGGTTCCTGTAAGGCGTGTGATGCAAAGTATCAATTCCTCCAGGATAAAACAAGTTTTTGCGGGTCATCATTGGACGTCGAAAACAAATGGGGTCACCTTAAGGATAAGCGCGAAAAAAATGAGAAAAACAGAAAAATTTAAAAATTCCGGAAATAGAAATTATTCTTATTTTGGAAAAGGATGAAAAAGGAGAAAGAGGAAACACTAATCTTTTCCTTTCTACCATCAGTCCTCCTCTCATCTCTATATCTCTTCACCCTAAGCATCAGTCTGCTTTCCTCCCACCTCCTCCTCCTACTCATCCGCCAGACCAACTTTCTTTTTTCCCAGAAATAAAAATTCTTGTAATATTTTTCATCTGATATTTTTACAGAATTTAAAAGCAGAAAAGCTAAGGGGGAAAAAAAAAAATGATGAAAAAAAAAAAAAAGGAGGATGTGAGGTGTGCTGCCAATTGGGGTGGATGGTAAATCTTTATTTGCACCCACTCAACTTTTCGGAAGTTGAAATGAAAAGAGCGCGAAAAAATGGTGAGCAACACCAACGCTCATGAAAAGTCCCTTTAAAGGTATTGATAGCGTCTTCCACCCTCTCTAATCGCCCCTTACAAACAGCCCAGCACCCACTTACACCTTGCGCTTTGATTGGCTGCCATGCGGGACGGTTAGAGGGCGCTCGCTCATCAACTTAAATTCCATCCACCTCAACGTCTCCACCGGCACTTTGACTTAAGACGAACACCGGATTGCTTCATCTGCACTACTACTTCAAATAAATCAAAGGTAAATGATTCTGAAGCTTATTACTTTATTTTTTTACTTTAATTTTTTATTAACAGGTTAATAGACCGATCGGAATAAAAGTAATAATAACAGATAATGGATTATTTTAATAACTTCTTACATCATATTATAAACAAAGTTTTATTTTCATTTAAAGACTTTTTTTTTTCTTAAATCAAATACGATAAAGCAAGAATAATTATTATTAATAAGTATGCGCGTACTTAGTTAATTCTATTTGTTTTAAGTTATGACATTTTTTAAAAAAAACTTTGAGAAAACATATTATTTTTCATGTGTATATTTGAAAAAAATTATTTGTTTATTAATATTTTATAAACTATTGTATGTCTAATATGTGAGGGTGGTAGTGGGATTTTTTTTTTGAAAGTGAGTGTGTACAGCTGGCTGAGCTAAATTTATCATCATGTTCAACTTTGTAGAGAATTCCCTAATACGGTTCTTTCCATGTGGGTCGACTTCTATTGGTTCACTTTTTTCTCTTTCTCTTATCTCCACTCTTATTACTCACCCGTTTTCCTCCCCCCTCCCTCCCTTTTTCTTCACAATGTACTCTGAAGCTGTTATGTCATTATAACTAAACAAATTGCGCAGACGACCTTGATAAAAAGGACAAGATTCTTACTTTGGGGTCAGAACGATGCTGAAAGAGAAAAAAGTGTTACTGAGTTCGGTCGAGTAAAAAAGGCGGGTGGAAAATTTTGGCAAAATAATTTAAAAGAATTTTTATGAGTGTTTTGAAAGAGAAGATTAAAAAAAAAAAAAAAAAAAGAGGGAGAGACTAGTCTATTTTTAAATTTTGTTCATATTTAGTTTGTGGTTGTTGTGTGGTGTGGGTAACTTGACACCGTTTGACTCAAACATTAAATTAGACAGTTTGCGTCGGTGTGTTCAACTCGGCGACTGATTGCGTTTATTTATTTTGATTTATTAAGAAACGAAGATGCCTTTTACACCAGTCGAGCACCCAAAATGCCCCAAGTGCAAAAAATCCGTGTACGCCGCTGAGGAGAAAGTGGCTGCCGGACAAAAGTGGCACAAGATGTGCTTCAAGTGCGGTTAGTAACTCGCAACATTTTTTTTTTTTTAAATTTAATTTAATAATTTTTTTTTTTTTTTTTATTTAAAGGATTGTGCAACAAAATGTTGGAGAGCACCAATGTTGCTGAGCATGAAGGTGAAGTTTTTTGCAAAGTGTGCCATGGCAGGAAATTCGGACCTAAAGGTTATGGCTTTGGCGGTGGTGCCGGATGTCTTAGTATGGACTCTGGTGCTCAATTCGGTAACGCCGACAGTGCCGCAGAGTAAGTTAAAGCTAATTTACATAATTTTTTTTTTTTTGTAAAATTTATTATTTATTTGTGTTTTTAACATTGCGCAATTTAATTACAGGAACAAGCCCAACAACCCAACTGGATTTTAAATCAAATTTTTATGATGAATAATATATTTTGAAAAAATTTCCGGTGTCTTTTTATTTTGTCATCGATTTGTACTCAGCCAAAACTAAATTTATTAACTGCCATTTGTCGTCCACTTGCAAAACGTCAAATTTTGATTGAAAATGAAAATATTACTGAAAAATAGTTTTTTAATAATTATTGTATAAGGCTCAATTTTATAGTTTACATTTATTTGCTTCCTTCAATTATTTTACAAAAAAAATAATCTTTAAAATTTTACTTATTTGATTGCGTTGTTTTTTCTTTCTTTTTTTTTTTTTACTTTATTTTTCGATTAAATGGTCGGATGAAGAGTTCACTAAAACTTTTTTCACATTGACCTTAATTCATTTCTGGGTTTAACTGTACCTTGTACATAGAACTTTATTTGCCAAAATAAAACAATGCCATCGTCTACCTTTTCGCACTTATTATTTTGTATTGTAGAAAACATTTTGTTGAACAAACAATTATTATTACAAAAAAAAATTTTTTTACATTGAAATATGTCACATAAACTAGAATAATTAATAAAAAGTGTACATTGCACCTATAATGATTATAGTAAATTACAAAAATTGCACAAAGTTCGCAAACATCTGTCATGAGTTTTTTTTTTTTCAAAGGAGTAAACGTTGCTCCATTCTCGTGATATGATGCATTAGGGAACATTTTGTGCAAATTTTTTAATTTTGCTTTACGCAGTTTCGTCATTACGGTTTAATGTTTGGGTCCGGTATAGTAATGTATTCCTACATGATTTTCCGAATTGACATAATCTTCTAGAGTAAAGTAAAGTTCAAAATAGATTCCATTCAATATCACTATCCTGCCAACGCTGACTCAAGTGACAAAATCGCCATTGGTGCTTTACTTTGCTGGAATTCCTAAATTCATGAAAATGGCACCAATAAAATTATGCTGCTTCCAAATCCATGTCATTATAGCCACATCGTAAATCGAAATATTTGGTAACGAGGAATAATTCAGATAAAAGCTTGGGCACTATAGGTAAGGAAATTAATTTAAATTCTTTTTTTTTTTAAATAACTCGCATAATAATCATGGTATTATGCTGGAATTGTTGATAGACATCGATTATGATGAATTGCATAACGCTTTGGTTGATGGTTTGTGATGTAAATGGGCGATGAAACTAAATATTTTTATTGTTGATAGATAATATACTGATGCTTGTAATCATGATACAAAACAAATTTGTGCTAAAATAATTATTCTAAAGAATAGTTATAAAGCTATGCAAATTTAATAGAGATTTCTTTTTTTCTGTTTTTGTCATTATGGTGACGCACATTTTACTTTAAAATAATTATTGCATGTTGACACCAAAAAAGGATTAAAGCGATTATTTACATTAAAAAAAAAAAAAAAAAAATATGGAGTAATTTCAAATTACTTAACTCCTCCTGCGAGATTGTGTGAAACGTAAAATCGAAATTCCTGATTAGTAACAATCATAAAATTATGCATTTGTTAATTTTCCTAAAAATTATTTCCCTTGTATATTACGCTTTCCTCTCATGATGACGTGAAGATCATTTTCTTCTTCACCCACTCCTTCTCAAAAAATTAAATCTTAGATGTGGTGTTGTAAACAGTACGCTGTAGTTTAAAAATAGTTAGGTGCCAGTATATCAAATGCGCGTTTTTCTTTAAATAAATTTTTCAGATTGCTCATTTTTTGCTGAGGTGACAGCACTCAAAACGGCGGCAGCCTATTTTTTTGTTGGACAAGCGAGCAATATATCACCACTGACAGCAGAATAATATACAAAAACATTTTTTTTACGTCATTTTCAACCTCGAAAGTTGTGTTATAAATCATTATTTTATGTTGACAAGAAATACAGAATTTTTTTTTTTTTTTTAAAAAAATCTTAAATAAACACTGGAACGACATTAGACACATCTTTTATAAGTAAAACATGTCAATATATCTTTATTTATATTTTGAATCAATTTTATAGTTTGTAGAAATACAATATGAAAAACAAACAAGCAAATTTATTATAAAACATCCGAATTATCGTCCATCGTCTTTTCAATCCATTTAATATAATTTGGTACTTTAGCATATATTCCGTATTTTCCTTTTCGACCGCAACCTTCGCCGAAGCTAGTGATGCCGTACACGTACCACCGATTGTTCGCTTCGCACAACAACGGACCACCACTGTCACCCGCACACGAGTCCACCCTTCCTCTCGGATGACCAGCACAAAACATATTTTTGGTAATATAGTAATCTTCGTACACTTCCAAGCAATTTTTCATCTCCACGATGGGCACTCGAGCTTGATGCAACACTTCCGTACCTAGCGCCGACATGTGAGTCTCTTTGCCCCAGCCCAAAATCACGCATTGGCGATCCAAGGGAAGAGGAGAAAGAGCTTTTGGCAAACAAGCCAATTGTACGTGTTTTGTCCAATGAACAGGGGAACTTAATTTGAGTAAAGCCACGTCATTATCCACTGTTTCGGGATCATATTCGGGATGCACGATGTGTTGAACGACCCGATATTCCTGTTCTGTACCTTCGGCTGAACGCAAGTCGTGTTCGCCCAAACGTACAAACAAGCGTTTACGTAGGCAGTGAGCCGCTGTGAGTACCCATTGAGGAGCGACAAGAGTTCCGCCGCAAAATGCTTCTTTGAAGCGGTTTAAGATGGCCGCCTATTAATAAAGTTATGAGGAAGTGAGATTAACTTAAAAGGAAAAAAGGTGAAGACAATTGCTACCTGCCACGGCCATTTGCCTTTCATCACCGGTTGACCGCCTATTATTTTTAGTTCCACGTCGCCGGTGATATTGCTCAACCCACACTCGTCAGCTGTCGGATTTCGAGCATATGGAATTTTTGGCAACTGCTGTTCTTTGGTTTCTGGAAAAAATAACATTGTTTATTAGAACCAACTTTCATTATTTTGTGATGTGATTCGTACGTTCAAGCGAAAAAACAAAATATAATTATAACTCTCGAACGAAATTTATTTTTGTGTAGTACCAACTAGCGCATTGTCTTTAAAAAAAAAAATAACGTTATTTTTGCATTAGATTTACTCAATTTTGAAAATTTTGAATTTTTATTTAGTGCATTTCAAGTATTTTTTTTTTATTAGATTAACAAGTTTTAAAAATTAACCATATTATAAACCAATCAGAAAAACACTAATTAGCTGAATAGATTTATTGCTATAATAATAATTATTGTCAATAATTCACCTTTTCCACTCGTTAGGTCTTTATCTTTCTTCAACCTCTTAAACATTCGTTCACACATAGTGCCTTTAACATAACAGAAAGCATCTTCTTGAATGGCACTACTTCCGCAAAAATATTTCATCTCGCAAGATTTGTAACGTCGAGTTCTACAGTTTCGTGTACAGGGCGACCACTCGGACCATGCCGAGTACAAAATGGTTTTCATGGTACCAACGGACAAGTCTCGTTGATTGAAAATAGTTAATTGCTCTTCGCTCTCTGAAGACGTGGACGAGGTTTGCGTTTCATCTACCATGGTGTGCTTCCGACATCGGCGACTGGTGCAACTGCGCTCTTCTTTCATCACTATATTTTCACAGCGCCATGGGGCGTTACATTGTCTCGAACGTTCTTGCTTGCACTTCCTGTTACACGATGACCACGCGCTCCATGCGGAGTAGATAGGCTCTTTGAAATCTTTTTTTGAATCAGCATCGGTAGTCAAACTGTCGACTACAGATGATCTCGAATCGGAACTGGTCAACTGCGCTGATGAAATCGTTGGTGAAATCGAGGATGCATTTTGATTTAGTTGAAGATGAGTATTCTAAAAAAAAAATTAAAAAAATTATTTTGAGAAAATTAAAATTTTATAACGGTAACTAATTTATTTTATAAATAAATCAAATATGATAAAATTAAAAAAAAGATTAAATTGTTTTTTACCAACTTGTTGTGATAACAATGGTTAAAAAATTTAAAGATGAAATCGTGCGACAAAGTAGATGAAAAGAATTAAAACATTATAGTATTTAAACACCTGTTTTTTTTACTCATTCTCTCGAGGTTAAACTGGTTTGAATTCTTAAGCTCGCGGCTTCTTTACTTGTATCAATAAAATGTTCGCACTTTTCTACTTTTCAATAGGTGCACGTGTTTAATTCGTTTTCACACCTGGATGACCACAGTTCTTCTATGGTCACTCTTTGCTGTTGAGAGGTTTTAAAAACTTATTTATGGATTGAACTATTTTTCTCTTCTATATTTCACTGATTATTATAAAATATTATGATAAAATTTAAATTTTACTCGTATTTATTTTAAATAAGCACTTTTTAAGTGTTTTTTATTCCATTTATTTCGGTTTTAGCCTTAACAAAAGGAGTGTTGTGTCTGAGTTTACCGCAACCTGACTTTTTTTTTTTTTTAACAATGCAGAGTTAAAAGTTCAACTTATTGGTTCTAATGCAGCCAACTATTTTAGGACAGACAGAACACTCCAAATGACAATCAGCTAATTTGTAATCAGGCAGATTTTACACTGTTTAAGAGAACAGAAGAAGAGAAAACTTTTTAGAATAATATTTATATAAAAATTCATTTAAAACTAATTTCATCAAGTGACCTTTCTACGTTACGCGTGCCGAACAATAAAACAAACACAACAGACCAAAAAAAAAGTTATTTCAGGCATTTTGTAGACTCAGTTTGAACTAGAGTATTTTTATAAACGCTTTCCGTTGTCGTGCTTATTCTTCTTCTTCTTAAGTTCTCCTTATCTCGATCTTGCCAGCAGAAATGCATTTAAAATTTGTTTGGAAGCAAAAGGAAAGTCATTACGAACATACAAAAGTGCTGATCGAGGTTATCTTTATTACAGCGTAATTGCCATTGTTGTCATTAAAACCGTTATCTTTATCTTTAAGTTAACGAATTGCTGACAGATTTGTCTGATGCACTTTTTTTAAACAAATTTTTACGGCTGACACCAATTATTATCACGTGGTTTTATAAACGGGTAAAAAAATTGAATAAAAAAGTGTCGAATTGAGAGAATATTAATAAGAGAAATCAAAATTAAATTGACAAAAAATGCATAAGATACAGATTTAATTTAATTCGTTTTAGCATTAGTTGGCAAAAAGCGAGATTATTCAAAAAACTAACTATTGATAGAAAAACAACTTAATTTGCAACAAGTTTATTTAAAAAAAGAAATGAATAATTAAATGCATGTACATGTACTTACAATTTTGAGAAGTCGTTTATGCTTTAACCGAGCACATTGGATGCTATCAAGTAGGGAACAGCATAACAACATCCAGCACAGTGTTTTTGTCCACATTATCTGTAGCATCATTCTGTCAGATGTTTATACTAGTCGGGCGACCAAAATAATAATTATTACATTCGAAAACAATGCTTTTACTGAAATGTTTTTTTCTCATCTTATGACGGTTAACTTTTTTATTAAAAATGTTGCAGAGTGTAGCAAGAGACCGTGATGTTGGTGTGGCATGTGCGTTCTCCTCTGCAGCTGAGTCTCATATTGTTTCCAAGTTGAAACAATAGAGTAGTTTGGTGCATGGTGACTCGGGAAAGTAGGAGGAGCATCGCACGAACATCTGCGTTACGTGTTTTATTGTTAGACTTTTTTTCGACTTTTTTTTTTTTTAAAAAAAAAAGAGACAGAGAAAAAAAAGAAAATTAAGCTCTTGGGAATTGAGATAGGAAAGAAAAGTATTTACTGTACCGGTAAAATTTTGAAAACTCTGGAGGAAATGTGGGAGTTTCAATGTAATGCACACTACTCCTGAAAATTTGTAGATGAAACTTAGAGGTCAGGGTCAAATAATAACTCGGGGTTTGAAATTTAAAGATGTTACGCTAATTGGCAGCAGCCAAAATACTGCCAAATATTTTAAATTGGTGGAACTTATTTATTTTCGGAGTTTTTTTTTTTTTTTTTAAGAAAACTTGGAAATTGTTGCACTTCAACATCCAAGAATTTACGATCGGTATTTAGCATCTAAAATTAACGTAAAATTTATGATTTTAAGTGTTCTAGTTGAAAATTAAATTTATTAAGTTTTTTTTTTTTTTTTTTGGTTGAATAATACTTTTGGTAAAAATTTGTTTATTTAGTGCAGGCTTAATTAAGAACAAGTTATTTGATTATATTTTAGTCTGTTACTATGTGTATTTTTCTATTAAAATAGAACATAATTAAAAAAGAGTTAAAACTCAAAAGTGTCAAATATACAATAGTCCTATATATTTTTTAAAGTTGCTAAACCTATTTTCGAATTCAAAAAAAGTGAAATTCACAAATTTGTTCTTTTTTTGCAACATAATTTACTCAAAATTTGAAAACAAAGCATTTTAATGATAACAAGCAGTGAATTTGTGTTCTTAAGGTATTTTTTTTTTTTTTTTTAAATATTTCGTGCGTCAATTTCGCATTTTTTTTCTAAACAAACTTGTACATGATGTTCAGCATTGTACAAACTTCAGTTTCTGCAGTACATCTTCATAGCGGCATTATTATAGAAAATGACAGTACTATTTTGGTTTTGTGAATCCTTTTCAAACGAAAATCGTAAAAAGAAAAGGTTTTTGAGAGTGAGACTAGCAGACATATATCTTAGTGCAGTAACCTTAATTTGAAAGGTGGGTGGTTAAAGGAGGAGGAGTGGGGAATGACATTGTTTTTTTTTTTTTGCATATCACACACAAAAGAGTTTGTAATAAATAGAAACGAGGCACCAGTTTGTTGAGAGCCCGGATTTGTTGCTGGAATTTACTTGTTTACGTTAACTTTTTCCAAAATAAAATTAAAAAAAAAAAAAAAATTCCAAAAAAACAAAAACAAAACAACGCAGACTCAAGGCATTAACTCAAAGCATCACTACGGCGTTAGGGCTAATAATAAATTTAATTAAACGAGTACCAGTAATATTGAAAAAGTGGAAATTACACCTGTGTGCATGGACATTTAAAGGAAAGAGATTAGCGCGAAAGAGAAGGTTATAAACTGGTTTGGGAAATGCGCACAATTGGGATGGGACAAATCTAGTATGAGCTTAACTTAATTCGATGCACCTGCTATTTAATTAGGAAGAGAAATGCAGGTGAGAAAAAAGAAAGACGAAATCAGATGTGTGACCCTCTAACACCTTCGGAAATGTTTAAATACTGTTCCTGATGGGATTAGACTCTCAAAGTCATTAAATTTTTGTCCAAGGTGACAACGACGCGTGACATTTCTACGAAATACAGCCTAATTATGTATAATTTATTTAAAAAAAAAAAAAAAAAAGTTAAAATTGAAATTGAAATTGAAACTCAAACACAATATACATTTTAAAGAAGTACCAATAACTTCCAGTAATTTTTTTAAAAAAAGAAAAAATATCTGTAGCCTAATTACGGTATATTGTTGGGTCTATTATATTATGATAAGCCACTGTTGTGTTTAAAACTTTATAGAAAAAAAAAATCGATCTAGCCTTCTTATGAGAGGAACACCCTGAATATTTTTTATCCGTGTAAAAATAATTGTTGCAGAGCAAGTCTTATTTGTGCACATTTTATTTTATTACGATTCTTGATTCGATGAACCTATCGGACCATTGTAATTAGCGAAGGGGAAGAGGGGAGCAACCGTCCTAGGCGCCGGTAGCCAAGGGGCGCCAAAGTATTGCACTGGATTAAATTTGTTGGATTGTAATAATCGTATTATTAAGTACAGCATAATTATGATTGATACAGATTATATTTGGCTTGGAAACAAGGAATACACTAGTAAAATAATATAACTGCGCTATGGGGTGGAGCCGGGAGAACAGCTTAAATTTGGGTAAATTAAAAAAAAAAGAAACTAAAACCTAAATAATTAATGTAATATTTTAAGCAGAATTATTTACCAAGTAAATAAATAAATATGTAGGCAGTTTCGGTTGACAGTACCATATTAAAAGTTGTTAAAGCAACGTTTAAAGAAAAAAATGGCCATGTTTAAAACTAAATGCATAGGCCTACCTAGTCAGTAGACCTACTCTTTTTTATTAAGTTCAATTAAATGTATGAATTAGCTAATAATAATTGTTATTAAATTGGTAAAATTATAGGCCCTCAAAATTTTAAGGGCGCATATTTCTACTGTATTTTACCAATGGCACCAACACGGCCAACTATAGCCTATAGACCGACGTATGCTACAATCGCATCTAAAATCAAGCGAAAAATTGCAAATTTTTTTTTTTTTTAGTTTTTTGCACAATACATTTTTATTAAACTTATAGGCCTAATTCTTTAAAGTGAACTAAAATTAGGTGATTAAGGCACCTATAAGTTTTGCATGCATCATCGATCATAGGCCATAAACAAAATGCAAAAATTAATTGCTCCAACTCCCAGCTTGCGCGACGAAATTTTTCTTTAAGGAAAATGGACATTTTATCCATTGTTTATATTAAGATGTGATTTGTGAGGCCTAGCTGGCCCCTCAATCTGCGACACAGTCATGGAAACTGCCCGATTCCGCCCCTCGATCTTATTGGGCCTGCCTGTAGACCTACCGAAGTCTATGCACAATAATAATGTAGGCTACAGTAGAACTTCGATGGGTCAACCTTTTAACCGGTTTTTGGTTGCAATGTAGTAGGCCTGATACTGTATTAAAATAATCACAGTCCAACATTTAATAATAATTAATTTTCATCACGGTTTTTTATTGAGCTGTAACAAAGTAGGCTACCGCTGTGACGTCACGCATAGAAAAGGTAGCCTACTGCCTTTGCAAAGCTAAGCAGAAAAAAAAAAGTGTGCTTACCAGCATTCTACAATCTGTGTATGCTCGCCAAGTTACTGTACATCAATGTGGCGGAGTCAGGCGGACGTTGTGGATAAAAATCATCGAGTAGCGGAGTCCGTAAGGTTTTAATAATATTATTATGCATATATTTAAAACCGCGTAATTATATATTTTTAAATATAAGTGGTTGTAGCTTCTGCAATGGAGGAAGCAAGCATTAGAAGGTAAATAACGAACAATTTTGTAACAATATACGTATATTAAAATGTCTTGCTTGTGCTAACCTACTCGTAGGTCAGTCAATACTGTTGTCAAATTTTGCAACTGAAATCATGGCACCAACTCACCATTCCAATAAAACTTCAAATGTCAGCCGTAAAAGAGAATCTAAAGATTCTTTTGATAGTACTAGCTTAAAAAATGAAAAAATGAAAGCAAAAAAAACAGGACGCAAATTCAAATCCAAAAAAGTTGAAAAGCATATTAATTTAAATGTTGATACAACAATGATTACCGGTAGACAGCTGCGACATCGGAATTATCAGGAAGTGTCAGACTCCGACTCGAATAGGCTGATGTCAGGTTTACCTTTAAGTCATTCTAAATATGAATTACGATGCGTGATGCGTTTTTTATGCGCGTTGGGAGTTTCTCCCAGCGAAATTGATCGCCAATTGAGTCTGGTATACGGTAAAGCGTTATCTCGCGGTGTTGTTTTTAGGTGGTGCCAACAATTTCGTAATGGTCGAGATACCCTAGAAGATCATAAAAGAAGCGGTCGACCAAAGAATTTAAGGGTAAACGATTGTTCGGACGATATTTTGGCGTACATTAAAAATAACCGACACGCGAAATTACGCCAGATCAGTTTCCAAATGCGTTTACCAGCCAGCACTATGTTCAATTATATTAAGGATACTCTAAAGTATAAACTGGTTTTGGGTTGCTGGGTTCCTGTTCAACTGAGCGATGAGAGCAAGGAAGAACGTTTAAATTTTAGTGTGACCAATTTAGCTCGATGTAAAAGCGAGAGTTTATTGACTTTCACTAATCGAATCGTGGTGGCTGATCAAACCTGGGTGCATTTTCACACAACTCCTCTGAATAAACGATTACCGCCAATGAAAAATGATCAAGGTGAGGTTGTAAAGAGAAAGAAAAAAGTCCGACAGAAATGGACGTTGGAAACTGGTCCCTCTCCTTCCATTAATTTGATGATGACCGTTTTCTGGGATTGCACCGGTGTCGTAGCTATTGATTTTAAAGAGCAAGATATTGGTTCGGATTCTGATGTAAGTTATCGGTACTCTGATAAAACTACTTTGGAAATGTTGTACGAGCAAATCTGTACAAAAAGACCGGGTTTGTTAATTACGGGATTGACACTGCTCATGAATGAAGATCTTAATGAAGACGAAAAGAGAGTTGTTGATAAACGATCGGGAGATACAATTACTTCTCGATTGAGCATGTTGGGGTGGCAAGGTTTGTTTAATCCTCGTAATAGCCCGGATTTGTCGCCTAGTGATTACTATTTGTTTCAACCACTCAAAAAGCACGTGAGTGGGAAACGTTTCTCAGATGCAGATGCGGGAAAACGTTGTGTTTTGGAATGGTTTTGGGCTCAAGAACCCGAATTTTTTTCGGTGGGGGTGCAAGATTTAGTTTCACGATGGGAAAAATGCGTTAAAGCTAAAGGAGATTATTTAGACAAATAATTCGTTAATGAATTTTTAAGTAAGCAATCGAATGTTATTTCAGTTTTGTTTTTTTTATTTGGAATGACGTTCGTCATTCAGAAACAATTACGGTAGTTGATCATTCCGAACAAAGCTATATAGAAAAATAAAACACTAAATAAATTATTATTGTTGTTTTTAAATTAAAATATTGTTTGCTTCACTTGGATCTGCACGAGCTTTAAAATCATTCATTTTAAAAATATTTAACTTAAAAATAGCTTATGTGAAAAGTAGGCTAATTATGCAAATTTATCAAATGTGAAAAAAATTAGGCTAATTCAAATAATCAGGAAACGTACGGTATTCAAAGTTTTATTTATTGAAAAATAAATATTATTTTTTCTTTAAATTATGTTTATTTATTTCTTTCTTTATTTTTTTTCCTTTCTCTTTACAAATGTACCGTTTAAAATACTGTACATTATTTAAAAAATTCAAAAAATTTTTTTTTTAATGTTTTCGAAAAACGTTAACTTGGTAGCACATGTAAGCCCAAAAATAAAAATTGGATCAATGATAAATTTAAACTTTTTTATTGTATAAATTTGTCTCTCCTTCTCCTGAATTTTTGTAGAGGCAAAATTTTGCCTTTTTCCAAAATTATTTCGCGTCTCCCAAGGACGTTTGTTTATTATATTGTTTACTACTTTGTTCAGGTGCGGGGGCGGAAAAATAATTGTTGTACAGTATTCAAATTTTGGCTCTTTCCCCCCCCCCCCCCCCCCTCCCCCCTCCCCCGTCCCCCTTTCCTTTAAAAATCCTGAAATAACGTTCCTGCACAGAATTAATGTAGATTATATTTTTTTCTAGCTATATAAGGCATAAAACAATAATCTGAATAATTTATAATTATTTGATTTCAAATTGCTAACATGCAGGTCTACTTATTAAAATCAATTTTAATTGCAAAATCAAAACAAACAGAATTACGAAGATTTTTATCGTTATGAAAAAGTAACGCGTCAGTGAATTACTGGTATTAATTTTTAGTGGTTGAACTTTTTTTTAATGCATAGATTACTAATTAGTGCAGTATTATAAACAAGTTATCATAAATGGCTATTTAAATTTTCAGGTGATTTAGTTCCGTTTATATCCCCACGCCAAAGAATCACATGCGATAAGCTTGTAATTGGCTGAAAATTGATCTGATCCTTAAAGCCATCTAATACTATTTTCAAGATTTTCTCCTAGTTTTGTTGTTTTGTTTTTTTAAACACTTAAATCCTATTTTGGGCAGGACCTATTTCTAGCAAAACTAAAGATTCAGTTACTATGACATTTCAAACAAGCAAAATTACAGTATTAGGCAGTGCGTGAATGCAGGGACATCTGTTTCTTAACATCAATGAATTTGAAGGGAACTGATGACATACAATAGACAAAAATTTCAATGCAAAGTTCTAAATTCTGTACAACGTATGGCAATTTGTGTAAAAATTTATCGTAATTTGAGTAATGCATTTATCGTTTCGTTTAAAAATTAATCGTTAAAATTATTAATGTTCTTATAGAGTTAATTTATGGTGGCCTTAACGTGTTTTAATCATTCTGTACGTAGCTTAAAGCTATAAACATCCAACTCAATGTTCCATGATTTCTGTAAACGTTTAGCGAGAGCAGGTGGCCAGATCGATGCCAGCGGAAAAAATATACCGTAATAATGTTTTGATGAAGAATATCACGCGCATGCGCTGAATTGATTTTTTTTTTATGGCTTTAGCGTTTGCTACAGAGACTTAATACAAAATCAATACTCCACGCTTTCGAAACGTAAAGAAAGATGTAAAAGGCAGAATGAGTAGAAGACCACAAAATTAAATGCAACATTTTGCTTTAAATAGACGTTTCGAGCACGCTTTTGAGTTACTATCCGGCGCGCGTACGTTTCTTTCATTCTGTGATTTTGCAGGCGACGCATCCTAAATGGTGCCTTAATTTTATCTGCCACGGCTTATCATTTGCATCGAAAATAATGGAGCGTCAATTGCATTTTAAGTGCTGCATGGCTTTGAGTAAAGAGCCGGAAGGACATCCGGTGTATTTCAAAGTAGATGGACAACGCTTTCGGAACACCAGGACTATCAAACTTCACGTTGGCATTTCTTATAAATTTAATTTTACTTTCAAACCTTCTCAGGTGCTCGAGTAAGTTATTGATGGCGAAATTTTTTTTTTGTTGAAACAATGTGGTTGTAGTACCGTCATGTAATGGAATTTGGATGTGTGAATAGATGGCAGCACTTTGCTTGTTTGTTAGAAGTTTTTTTGTTGTTGTTGATGTTAATAACAAAATAATCGATATATGGATTTTTTTTTGTTGGCGCATAAATTCATTGATAACGTTGTATTGATTATTAGAAGCGTAAATATTCACGGTGTGAACTTAAATGTAAATTGCAACCAATCGAAAGACGAGGAATCGATTGTCTCCTCTTATTCCGGTATATGGCAAACGGAAGGCATCCCGCTCACCAAAAAAGGCCAAAGGGAAACTGTACCTATTATACTCAAAGTAATTATTTAATTTAAAAAAAAAAAAACATATACCGGTATCCAGGATTTTAATATTTTTGTTTTCGTAATTACCAGATTGGTGATAAAGGCACTTTAAAAACCTCTATTCAAACCAAGTTTTATAAAGAAGACGACAAACATCACTGCGAATGGGGTAATCACTTTTCTAATATTGAATACGAGTGTAACGCAAATGAACACCGAAACCACGTGGACATAGCTAAGGAATCATTTCGGTAATGTAACGCAGCTATGCCATACTTTTTAATATCTTTGTTATACACTGTATAAATATTTTAAAATATGAATTTAATCGCATGGTAATTTACTTCTACGAGTATAAGTTTTTAAGAATAATTGTTTTATTCGTGCATAATTTTTCATAAAAGTTTACATTTTTTGATTTTTTTTCCCCTTCATCGTACGGTAGTTTATTTAGCAAAATATTTTATCATATACAACACCATAAAAACTTTAAAAAATATTTTGCAAATTTATGCTGAGTGGAATTATTTTTTTTTTAATTTATCGAGTCCTGCCAAAGTTTTTTTTTATGTAACTTTAATATTTTAAATTATTTATTAGTCGATTAATAAATCAATTGTACATTACACGTAAACCGGAAGCTACATGTACTTAAAAAAAAATTTATGATAAAATACCGTCTTTCTCAATGCATTCATAAAAGAATAGCGAAAGTTAACCATTTTTAAATTTTTTTTTATTATGTTTTTTGGAAAACCAAATACGGTAGGATACAATATCTTACAAATTAGGCTTGCACTGGTACGTATAAACTAGCGATTATACATGTAGAATATGTTCCAATTGAAGGCTAGAGGGTTTTTTTTTTTTTATTGGTATCTGGACGTCCATGAATAGACAAATGGAAAAAGACATTTAAGTCTCGAGTTTCGATACAAAAAATATTTTAAACAATGGCGCACGAAAAGTAAATGAAAATTGCAAGTTTGGGCAAATCGACCGACTTAACCAGCGAAACAAAATATTTTTAATGTATTTATTTATCTTTTTTTTAAAAAAAAAAGTTTTAAGTAAATTTTAAAATTCCTAAACCTCAAAATTTTTGATAATTTTTTCTTAAACAAAATTACTAAAACTTTTCTATCAATTCAATATCAAAAGAATATCTTATAACTTTTTTAAAAATTAATTTAGGCTTAACAGATATAATTTTTTTAAAAATAGGTATCTAGTTTGTTAAACTTTTTTTTGTTTTACTTAGGCAGGTTCTAAATATTCGTTGAAAGTAGACAAATTAGGCTTTTAGACTGAACACGAATATAATTAAATTCAGAATTTATACTCTTCTTAAAGTTATGACTTGTCATTCGATCGCCAGAATGTCCACTGACAATAAATGTATGAAACTAAATTTTTTATGCCTAATTCTAAATATGCAATGCAAAATTATTATAAAAACGGGATACATCATTATAATAATGTACCGGTATAAAATTATTATTACTCGGAGTATAAAAGTGTAATAATCTTGTATATTGAAAAAAAAGTATGAAGTTAGCGCTACATATCATTTAGTTTTGCGCTCTAATATACTGTATCTTAATACATGTATGTTTTACATAACCATATTACCGTAAGAAAAAAAAATTAGACAAGATTGAACAATATTAAATAAATTATGTACGAGTATATATCAGTACAACTAAAAAACTTTTTTAAGTCAGTTCTTCATCTGATGAGATTTCAAGAATATTTCCAATACATGTATATATAAATTTATAAATTTAATATAAACCAGATAATTTTAATTATCACGTGATGACTGATTTTTTGTAGCGGTTGGCGAAGACAAGTAATTACTACGTTGACGAAGGTTGATTCAAACCGGAAATTTATTATTTCACCACAGGGGGATTTCCCATTGAAAAGCAAGTTCCATTCCCGCTGTAATGTATAGACTGCATTAAACGCTTGATGATTAAAATATTATTGTACAATTTATAGCTATATTGCACATCAACAGAGTTGAATAACAGATTATCAACATATTTTGTTTTTTTACCTAAATATTATTAATAAAATGCAAGAAATGCCTAGGGCATGCATTTATGAGTGGCCTGAATGGTTTTCAAAAAAATGTGGGAATTTTTATCTAGCGTCCTAAAAAACTTTTTTAATTTTTAGATTTCTCTTATACAGTACTAGGTGACACGAATAAATATTTAAAATTGTGTAATTTAGCAAACGTATTTTGCAAAATAGGATTACGGGAAAGGCATAACTTTTTTTTACATATTAAAGCTATACAAAGAACTCAAAAAATGTTTTCCTACCGGTAGCTAAGGCTCTATAAAGTAGCTTAATTCACGCCAAATAAAATGCAGTATTGACAATTTTTTTTAAAAAAAATTTTAAGGACAATTTTTTTTAATAACTATAAAATGAATGATATAAATTAGTAATTTTAAGTTTATATTAATTTTAGCACCTTCTGATTTTTTTATTCAAAAAGATTCAAAAATGCTTCATTATTAAATTAAAAAATAAAAATAGCTATGCAGTACTATATTGTACGGGGTGAATATAATATATTAATATAATATGATTAAAATGCAGTAGGTTGTTAATTTATTGAATATTTTCGATTTTTGAGAAATTGGTGCGTTAATAAATTTGAGCCTCCGGTTGTTTTGTCCAGAAAGATAGGGTTACTAGTTACATGTGCACTACCCTTTTTTTTTCTCTCCGAAGTTCTCATGCATTAATTTAAAAATGAATTATATAATTCCAATTTTCATATCAAAGCAGCATCAATGGAATCAACTGCTCGAAATTTTTCTGTTTGATATAATATTTCAAAAATAGAAGTGCGCATGTGAAAAGTTTTTAAATTTTTTAAAATTAAAATGATGAATTTTTAATTGTTTTCCCAGGAATGGAATTTGTAATATCGATGAGGATATTAAAGGTATATGTATCTATAGTTTTTTTTTAATAGAATTAATATTGAAAAAAATATTCTAATGTTTGGGTTTTAAATTTTGCGCTGGAGCAGCCTAAGAAAACGTAGAATAATCTAAGTTGGCTACAATAAGAATAATACTGTAATTTTAAAAAAATTAGAAATTAATATGAAATTTGTTGCTTCGAGTGCCATCTGGTTTCAGCAATGTAAACTTGGCGATAAGAGGCGTGCAAACCATGAAACGGATCGCAAGAAACCCAATTGCGTTGTGACGACGGTGATGACGTCCTTCTTTTCGGGCTTTGGGTTTTTCCTAGATGAAAACTGCAATTGATTTCCCTATGCAGCTGCTGTTTGTTCGTTTCTTTAACGCCATCGATCGTTCATTTGTTGGAATCCAAAATGGACTGTATTATTACTAACTTCTGTAAATAGTGTGTGTGTTTAGTTTTAATTTAAGTTTCTAAAATGAAAAGTTCAAATAAAAGCCAACGAATGACGAAGGAGGAAGTAAAATCCCACAGTTTGGACTCAGGCTTTCAATCGGGGATCAACACTTCTTGTACTTCAACTACAGCCATCACAAAAGTAGCACTCGAGAATAAACGCGCTGTAATTGACATCGATAGCGGTTTAGGAATTGAATCGCCCTCGTGTTCCACCTTCTCTAATCTATCCATTAAAGATGAAGACGAAAAGACTAGCGATAAACAGGTTTGCGACAGTGGATTCGATATTACATGTAGTTTGAATTCGGAGGAGCGAAAACATGAAAGTTCCAATAAAGTTCAACTAGTTTTAAAAAACGCTGAAACTTTAAGCAAAGAGTATAGTCGCTTACTAACTCCTGAACTTCGAATTGCTTTAATTAATGAAGCTTTCCAGCAAGATAAAGATGGAGATACGTAAGTTTCACCTTCAATATTCATTTTTAATAAACTTTAAATTTGTTTTGAAAATGAATGTTTATTTGTACGGTATACAGGAGGCTTCATTTATCAGTGATTGAAGGTAGATTGGATTTGGTCTTTAGTCTTATTTTTTTGACTTCGCAACCTGATTACCTGGACATTCAAAACAATCAGTTACAAGTACATTTAATAGTTTGTGATTTTTTTTTTTAAAGTGTTTTTTTTTAATGATTGTTATTTGTAGACGGCCATTCACTTAGCTGTTTTAACAGGGCGACCAAATATCGTACGCCCTCTAGTACTTGCAGGAGCTGGGCTCATGTTACGTGACAGAAATGGAAATACAGCTCTTCATTTGGCTTGTCAATTAGGATATTTGGAATGCGTCAAACAACTAACGAGTGAAATAACCCCTCTGGAACAACAATATTTGGCAGTCACATCACCGTTCGGATTTCCCCCTCTTAATCCTCCTAAACTTCCGTCTCCACAGGTCATCATGGACACTCGCAATTACCAAGGTCATTACACTTCACCTCTTGTTTTAATGCTTCCTTAATTAATAAACATGAAAATTTCAGTTGTTTTTGAATATTATTGATGATTAATTAATTTAATATTATTGTTAAAGAAAGTAATACATGTACAGTACATAATGTTATAAAGGATAAATTTTTTCTAAAATTAGTACATTTTACTTCATTGTTGCATCGATAACATTATTAAATTTTAAACTTTGGAAGATGGGATTGACTTATTAAGTAATTTATAAATTTTTTTTTTTTTGTAGGTCGCAGCTGTGTGCATTTGGCAGCCATTAATCAGCATACGAGCGTCTTATTGTGGTTGAAAAAATGTGGTGCCGATATTGATGCTAAAGTAAAATGGCATTGATGTTTATTTATTTTTTTTTTTAAATTTTTAACATAATTTTAACATGTAACAGGAGGGTTGTAGTGGAAGGACATCAATAACTTTCGCTGTCGAGTCACGTGACATCGGTATGGTTGATTTTCTAGTGAAAGAATGTTCAGCTAATATCAATTCGGAAAACTATGCCGGTCAAACAGCTTATCAGATAGCTTATAAAAATGACCGTAAGATTGCTGACCATTTGACATCCTTGGGAGCCCACACATTCTATGACGATTATGATGATCAAGAAACAGACTCCGATGACGAGGTATTAGACTTACTTTTATTTCATTAGGGGTAGAGGGGAAATGTTTGTGGGTAAAACCAGCATTAATATGACACCTTATTCACATATTGTTATCAAGGTTAAATTGATGTTTTATGTTTGTTGTATTTTTTTTTCATAGACAATGGACATTTGTTCACCTGTTGCCTCAATTCAAACCCCACCTCTATCGGCAATTAATGCTCAAGATGAAGAGGAAGAAAAGCGTAACTTTTATGATCTAAAAATTAACGGTGAACCGTTATGGTGACCCTTAATTTTATATTTTTTTTTTTTGGTTTTGAATTTTTGTACCAATTACAATTTTAAAAACCGGCCTACATGGTAAACATTAGTTTGTGATCATTTATTTTTTTTTATATATAAAATATACTTTTTTGTCTAGAATAATAATTTTCGTGTTTTCATATTAAAATTGTTATCTGAGCGGGTAACATTTACAGTACCGGCAATGACTTTTTACTTTTAATTATCGAGAATACAATGTTTTTAATCTCAAAATTAATACAATGTAGGTATTAGGATCCATCCGAAGTAATCGACAAGGTGATTATAGATTTTACTTATTTTTTATTTCTTTTTTAGCTTTTACTAACAATTAAATTATTCTAATACATTAAATACACATTCTAACTTCAATAATATCTTATTCACGTTAGAATTAAACTATGTGGATTACGTCCAAAGTATTTACACACTAAAAACATATATACATTGTATTGCAAATAATTGGTAAAAAAAAAAAATTGTGCCAAGTGAATTTGACGATTTTACTATTTAAAAAATAGTAAACAAATCCCCTAAAATATATGCTGTAATATTTAATTATATAAATTCTAAAATTAAAACAAAGACGTAATAAAATAATATTTAAAATATATTAACAATAATTTCTAAACATTAATTAAATTCTAATGTCCTTTTGTAATATTATGCTGGCAGGTATACGGTATCATCAATTATTATCAAGTCTACAAGTTTAATTTCTAAAACAAATAGAATTTTAAAATAAATAGTTTATTTAAAATGTATACTGTATTCAATATCAACAGTTAAAATAAGAGTTCAATTAACAATTTTTAAAAACATTTGGGGAAAATGCATTAAAAATGCATCATTAGTTTATCAAACTGAGAATTATTTTCGATCTGGTTTTTGGGTCAGTAACTAAAAAAAACTATGCATTTGGTAAGTGCTCCATAATCAATCGTTTAACGTTGTCACTTAGTTTTTCAGGAAATTTGATGTCAAAGTTTACAATGAGATCACCTCTTTTATTCGGTTCTTTTGCCAAAGGTAAACCTTGTCCCTGTATTCTCTTGGCCGAGTTTGGCTTTATGATCTCATTTCTAAGGTCAAGTATCAATTTTTCACTAGTGAGTAAAGGAACATCAACTTGAGTGCCACAAAGTGCCTAAAAAAAAGAAGACGTTTATCTTTAAATTTTCTATTTCAAAAAGTATTAGTTTCATTCTGAATTTTTCGTTTTGACGGATATGTTTAGTAAACCAAACTTTTTATAGAAAGATGATGAAACCCAACTTCTATCAATAGAAAAATTCGCTACATACCGGTACCCTAAAAATAGCAATGACAAGAAAGACGAAATTTCGGGTCATTTATCTACACATAGATTCGTAAATATGGTAATATAATAGTACTATACAATGCAGTAATATTATATCAAAAATTAACTGTTAAGTTTTCACATTTTAAGTAATAATATTTTTTTAAATTAGAAATAAGCAATTTATAGTAGGCTAATGAGATTTTAAATATTTTTAAGAAAATTAGTTACCTGTTTAAGAGTGAGTTTATGCGTATACTTGACATCACATCCATCTCTTTTAAAAAAAGAATGAGGTTTATCCTTTATAATGAACACAACATCAGCTGGAATTTTATTAGGACTTTGGTCTCCCTCGTGTTGAAACGTAATTTTGGTTCCAGCCTTCCAACCCGGTTTGATGTTGACGGTGAGCACCTTTTCCTCGCGTGTAAAACCTCTGTTATCACCGGTATTAACTCTTCTAACAATTTTCATTTTTTTCGTGCAACCTCGAAATATATCTTCCAATGTTACGTAAAGGTCATGTTCAACGGGAGGATCTTGAGTTTTTTCCTTAGGTGCGTAACTATGGCCAATTCCTCCAGGTATGTTAAAACTGTGCGAACGAAAAGGGTTGTTTCTCCCTCCTATACCCACAAATTGACAGAACGGATCCATGTCTAAATCATCTTCTCCGCTGCTGAAAAACATGTTGGCACTGCCTGGAGAGTTCATAAAAAACGACTCAAAAGGATTATTTGTACCAAAAAATGCGGCAAAAGTTGCTCTCGGATCTCCGTGAAATGAATAGGTGAAGTTTGCACCTTCGCGTCCACTGCCTGAATTACCACTTTTCAAACCGTCTTCGCCAAACTGATCGTATATTTCACGCTTTTTCTTATCACTTAACACTTCATATGCCTCGGCAATTTCTTTAAATTTTTCTTCGGCTCCAGATGATTTGTTTTTATCCGGATGAAATTTCAAAGCCATCTTTCTATAGGCTTTTTTGATCTCATCTTCCGACACTCCTCTCGTTAATCCTAAAATCTTATAGTAGTCTTTACCCATGCCTGTAACTGTTAAAATAAACTAAAACATTTATCAAGTGCTTTAAAAAAAAAAAAAAAAAAAAAAAAAAAAAAACTAAAACTCTGATATACGTAGTAAAATTATTGAGAAATGAGCAAACCTGATTTGATAAGATGAACTAGTTCGTACGGAAAATTTAATCGTTTTAGCTAAAGAAAATCTAATTACAATAGTTTATTTAATATTTATCTAATGCTCGCAGACATTTAAAACTTTAAAGCAAATCTTATACAGAAAGCAGCCATTGATGCACCACTGAAGATCTACTTCTGAATTTTGAAATAATTTTCTGACGTTTAAGTCACGAAAATAAAACCCATCAGCTGTTTTTAAAGCAATGTACACACGGGCCATTCCTTCCCGGATGTGTTGCTAAATCTATGCTAAAATACCGTAATGCATTTTTACCAGAATGTGTAGGCCTACATAAAGATTAAGCAAGCCTTAGAGCCAACTACATATTTTATCATATTTGATACAATATTTGATTACTGAATCAGTTTATGGACTGATTGACCAGTATTACATGTATTTTATTTTATTGGACGAACGTAATGCGTTTTGTAGTGTGGTCGGACCTTATTACGGTAACTATCGTCTGCCCAAAAAGAAGGAAATGGATCTGTCTAATTTTTTCCCACTTAAAATTAGTCAATGAAATAATTTTTGTTTATATTATCTTCTGGTGATGATCAGAATATGTTGAATGAATGAAACAAATGATGTTATTGATAGACGCGTAAACATAAATTGCTTATACAACATAAAATGAAAAAAGATGCAAAGCTACGCATGCGATTACAGCCTTGGGTTCTTTTATTTCAGCTCAAGTCGATTTGATCTGATACAGTTCAAGGAAAGCAACATAAAGGGCGATAATAATTGCTGTTAATGTAAACCATGCAGTCCAAAGTAAGTGGATTTTTTTAAATATTTAAATGCTTCAAATGAAATAATTACAATTTGTTGTAGAATCTAACGTGAATTTTTTACTGGACAACATTTTCATCATGTCCATCTGCAGCGATTTTACACTGAAACCTCAAAAAAGATTAGATTCAAAATGGCTTAAAATTGATTTGCTGAATATATTTAATTCGGAAGGATTAAGCGATTTGTGGAACGAGTTGGTTAAAAATGGCGAACTTGTGCTTTCCAATGGCACGGGCTCTAATTCAATTTCACAAAATTGCAAAAAAGACGGTATAATATACTACTGAGATATAACATAATACTATACTTTAATATAAATTTGACATAATTGCTTTTATTTAAAAATAAAATTTTAGAAAATGATGAATGCGAGCATTGTCTTCAAATGTCAAATGTTTGCTCATGTTCCAATCTCATATTAACGCCAACAAACGCTGTTCCAGCCCAAAAGGTTGCCAAGCAAAAAAATAACATTCAATTTAATACATTACCATCAGCGAAAGATCAAATTGAATCATGGACATGGGGTCCAAAACCAAGTTTGGTTGATGTACTTAATAATAGCGTAACGGTTTTTAATATTTTTTTTTTTTTAAATTTAAGATCAAGAACGGCTGAAGAACTGTTTGCAAACTATTATTCAAGAGCAAAAACTGATGTGCACCCAAGCTGCTGGATCGAGTCGTTTTTCAATTCGTTTATGGCAAAGTTTAATTGTTGCTGAACGTTATTTCGTAGCTTTAGCTCGACAAGTTCCGATTAAAGCATCAAATATTAATCTTAGGAAAAACACGGCTGATGTACAAAATGCTAAAACGTAAGGCTGGATATGATTCCATTGCTGTAATTTTATTTATTAATTTAAATTAATTGTGCTTTTAGCACTACTTGCTCTCTACCTCTTGAAAAAGCTTCTGACGGGCTTGCTCGTGTTGGGTGTCGCGCTGCTCTAAGCTTTGCATTTGCTTTCTTAAGACGGGCTTGGCGTTTGGGTGAAGATATTGATTTGTGTGTAGAACTACTTCAAGAATCTTTAGATGCATTGAGATCTCTCCCGGAAGCGTCTCTTTTTAATGAAACTGAAGTTTCATCTATCTGGTTAGAAGTTGTAGATCGATCTTCAAAATTTCTACGTTCAGTTGTCCTGGGGTAATATTTTTTTTATAAATTACTTTTAAGTAATTTATGTAACGTTATATTATAAAAATATAGAGAAATTACTGCTTCAGCCGGATTTCGTACCGGTACTTTAGGCGAAATACCCATTGCGGATCAACATACTGCATTAGCTCTACTTTTGGAGCTAGCCATTCAACAAGGATCACTCAGTCATATGTTATCATCTGTTTTGTTGCTTCTGCATCTGTGGGAAAAGGGGAAGAATGAGAACGATAATCGAGTACATTGCCTTGGCACTAGTGCTCCACTTGTTCCATTTTTAAGACGAATAAGTGCAGTATCAGATTCATTATCAAAACCATTTGAGATAGACTTTTCAAACGAGGTGCTATACTAACATACCAATTTTAAAATTTTATTATATTTGTATATTTAATGTATTTTGGACAGGTTTTGCCAATTATTAGCCCTACAGAATGTTTTCTTTCTTTGCTTACTTTGCCTGAAGATTCTAGCATTTCTATAGATCTGCGACAAACAGCTGTTGTCGTAATGTCTTATTTAGATCGGCTTGCAGTTCCCTATACTCCACCGCATAATAATCACAAAGTACAGTTTTTATATTGAATAAAAGAGAAAATTTTGTTAATTTACATACGTTATAGCATTCTTTGTCTTCTGTATCACAAGAAGTGACGTGCTGGGGTTGGATTGCTTCTTCTGGAGTACAGATCAATGAAACAATTGCTGAACGTGGCGTAAAACAAATTTCATGTGGAGAACGAGTTGTTTTAATTCTTTCTTCTTCTGGAAAAGTTTATATTGTTTCCCATGCTTCAGAGACTTTTGTAAGTTGTAATTTTTATTTATAACTTATCTATTAAATTTTTTTGTTAATGATTTATTGTTTATTAGGAGCCCGAATTTATTGAAGGGTTTGGGGCAAAAGAAATTATTAAAATTGCTGCACATCCAGACGGAAAGCATTTTCTAGCTTTAAATGTTGATGGCGAAGTTTACTCTTGGGGTTCAGGGGAAGGTGGAAGACTTGGACATGGAGACAATAAGTATTATTTCAACAACAATGACACAATTAAAACAATATTTATGATATTTTAATTTAGTTCTAGAGAAAAACCAACATTAATTCAAGCTTTAGCTGGAAAATTTGTTTGTCATATTTCTTGCGGTAGTGCGTACAGTGCTGTCGTTACTGCTTCGGGAGAGTTGTATACTTTTGGTAGAGGCAATTATGGCCGACTTGGTTTAGGTGACGGGCTAATACTTTCATATAATATTTTAAGTTTTTTAATGACTTATTGATTTTTCTCTTCTCAACTTTAGGAAGTAGTGAAGATCATTCGAAGCCTACTTTAGTAGCAGCTTTGAGGGGACATAGAGTAATTGATGTATCGTGTGGCAGCGGTGATGCTCAAACTTTAGTAGTGTCTGATACAGGTAAAATAAAAAAAAAATGCAAAAAGTTTTAATAATTAAATTTATACAATTTATTTAGGATCTGTATTCTCGTTTGGAGATGGTGATTATGGTATTAGTATTTAAATATTAGTGCTACTTCATTTTTCTTTTTTTCAACAACTTTGAATAAAATTAGGAAAATTAGGAAGGGGCGGAAGTGACGGATGCAAAACTCCTAAATTGATAGATAAATTGCAAGATGTTGGTGTCTGTAAAGTGTTTACTGGATCTCAGTTTAGTTTAGCATTAACAAAAACTGGTGATCTATATACTTGGTTTGTGAAGTTGACATCTTTTAAGGTTATGAATTAGGAATTTTATAAATATTTTCAATAAAGGGGGAAGGGTGACAATTTTCGTCTTGGTCATGGAAATGAAGAACATGTACGCTTTCCTAAGCAAGTGGAAACTTTGGCTGGAATGAAGATTGTAGATGTATCCGTGGGTACGATCCATACCATTGCTATTACTGATGAAGGCAAGGTGTACGGATGGGGTAGAAATGATCAGGGACAATTGGGTGATAGTTTGCTTTCAACTGCAATTACTGAACCGACTTTACTAAATGCCGTCGAAGGAAAAAATATAATTGGAGTAGCATGTGGAAGCTCAATTGTAATTATTTAAATGTTTCACTTGTTTTCAAAATTTTTTGTTAATATTTTTACTATTTATTAATTCTATATCAAGAGTTTTGCATGGTCTACTCCAAAACAATGGATGGTTGGTTTAAAAGTTCCATTTGTGGTTGACGTTTGCAAAGTATCATTCGAACACTTGGACGATTTACTAACCCAAGTGTGCGATGGCATTGGAGGACAGAACGATTGGCCTCCTCCACAGGATAAAGAATGCATGGCTGTTGCTGGTCTTAATCTTCTTCGACTTCAGGTTTGACATATTTAATGGTACAGTTTCACCTACGGATTCCATAGAAGTTTATTTATTTTTAGTTGCATGCCGCTATAATTCATAACATTGAAATAGATCAATTGGGGCTTTCTTCTGGAAATCGTTTGCTAAATAGTTTGAAGCAAAGAGTTATTGAATTAGCGAGTAATGCAGGTGTTATTGCAACTGTGCAATCAGCTGCCCAAGCTGTTTTGCAAACTGGATGGAGCATTTTGTTGCCGACAGCTGATGAGCGCGCTCGTGCGTTATCATCGTTGTTACCAAATAATATTTCAGGTGAAGCATATCATCCTAATCCTGGGAGATATTTTATGACGGATTTATTGGTTGGAAGTTTAATGAGTGATGGTGGATTGGAAATAGCGCTACAAGCTGCAATTAAAGCAGAAGTCCAAGCAATAGATGAAAATATAGTTATGGATTAAAACTTATAGATGAAACTTTTTATTAAAATAGAAACATTTTATAGGAAAAAGAAGCAGATAAAGATTCCAGAATTGATAATGGTCTTAACTTAATGACAGAACAGGCTCAATTAGAAAACGAAAGCAAACGCACTCAAGAAGCAATTTCACAAGATAGAACTACTGCTATTCCTCTTCTTTATCTTGTTCGACAGCTTTTAAGGTACGCAGTTTTTTTATTTTTCATTATGCGATATTGAAGATACTTCTTAAGATACTCTAATTAGAAAATGCCATAATGCTAAATGAATGAAGTTTGAAATTGTACAAACATTTATTATTTAGAAACATTTCGTCTCAATCAATGGCGAAGTTACAACAATTGATTCCTGCTAGTAATAATTCAATATCGTCATCAGTATTTGGAAGTTCATATGGTCAATTGTATTCTAATCATCTCCAAGGAAATAAAAAGAGTGTCGAAGTAGATCATGAAAATACAGAAAGATCAGCGGCAATTCGTTTGTTGTTGAGATTTCAGCGACTTCTAATTGCGCAACTTTTTGGAAAAAACGAAACTCGTAGTGTAATAGATTTACCGCCAACGTTTTGTGGTACAGTACATACAAATGTTGAATTTAATAATTGATTAACATTATTTTTCATTTTGATTTAGATCCAGAAGTACAGGGAACTGCGGCATTATTAAAAAGATATCTAAGCCTAATATGTTGTCACGTAATTGATTCTATTTCAGTTGCAACCAGTATAGCATCGATAAGTTCGAAACACTTTTCTTTAGCTGCTTCTATACTTCAATCGGATATTGTTGGTTGGCAATTTTCATTTCGTTTTGAATATTATTAGGACTTCATTTATATTTTTTAGGTGTATTACTTCCAGAAGCAATCTTAGGGATAACGTTGCTTCAATTACGACTGCCATATGTTGCTTTAGAAAATCACATGTTTCATCTTTTAGACCATCTTGATCGTTTCAATCGATTGGCACCCGGTTTAGCTTTGAATGAAGGAGATACTCTTTCGTGGCCTGGTTTGATGCGTAAGATTTACTTCAATGAAGTAGCTGATTAAATTAGTTTTTTTAAAGTACAATTATTTGTTTTGTATTTAAACAGAGTTTAATAATATTCTAAAAACTCAAGAAGATCATTTGCCCATGATAAGAAAAGCAGATTTGGAAAATCATAACCGCAGTGGTGGCAATTGGATGGTCATTCATGGAAAAGTGTATGATATTGAAGAGTTTAGAACTAAGGGCTTGTGTAGTTTTGAAATGTTGACAAAATATTCAGGTTTGTAATTAATTTTTTTTAACTTTTTTGTTTGTTTGTTTGTTTATACCTGAATAGTGGATGTGTATGTCTACAATAATTTATTTTATTTGATAGGGTGTGATGCTACGCAAGCATTTGAGTCTATGAAACATTCGAGTGATGCTAAAGAAATGATGGCTTCATATGTTGTTGGAAATTATGTTGATGTAAGTAACGGCAACAAAATCTTTTGTGCAATAAATTGTTTTAACATTTAAGTTGTTTAATTAACAGTTAGATCAAGAGTTAGTTGGCATGCCGGATGTGAAAACACTTTCTTCACCCTTTATGGATTTTGAGCGAAATTTAGCATTTTTGCTAGGTTTGAATTCCAATTGTCAAACTCGTTGTTTGCATCGTCAACCAGTTGAACGAGAATGTGGTCAATGGATAAATTCCATTATTTTTAATGGTGGAATGTTGAGCCTTCAACCTGCGAATCCTTTTGAAGAAGAAAAAGGTGAAGTTAGAAATACAAATTCAAGCGCTGGAACTCCGTGTAAGTTGAAATAATCTTTTATTTAATTGTTTTGTTTAACTTTTTTTTTTTTGAATGTTAGCTTCTGGCTCATCACCTACAGAATCTAAGCTGCCATGTGTTCAGTCATATAAATCAATTCATATGAAAGACGTTGATGCAGAAAATTTACTTAATGGATTAGCTGAAAGTCGTTTAAATGATATTTATGTTAAAACATTTTTATCTATTATTGGACAATATTGTCGAGATATGCATTTGATAGTGCACATGGAATTTCCTCTGGATCACCCAGTAGAAGAAGTTGGGCGGTATAAGCTAAATAAAAATTACTACCGTAATTAAAAAGTATTATTTAAATTTTTTTTTTAGATTGCTTTTGGCTTTATTAATAAAGCACCACAATCTGGGTTCTTTAGTCTTATTGCTTGTCGAAAACACTTTGAATACAAATAATGTTTGTGCCACTAAATTGCCAAAGTATTTAGCAGAGCTTGTGAAAGTAGTTCATCAAACGAAGTGGTCGTTAATTAAGGTACTAGTAATAAAATTTGAGAAATAATTGCTATTTAAACTTAACTGAGTTTGGGCTTTAGGCTAGACAAGATTTAATTGGATCTTATAAAGAAGTGTGTATTCCAGTGTTAGAGAGGTGCCGGTTTTTATTCTACGAAGTAAGAGGAGCAACAAGTTGCGAAGTAAACGCCCTGCGAAATTTAAAATTATTACATACGGCTAACAAATGGAAACATGCAGTTCATAAAATTATTAAAAAGTTAAGAGAGTCTAAATGTAACTATTTTTTCTTACATTGATGATTGAAAGTTTTTCTAAAAATTATTATTCTAATGAAGTGTGTTTTGTAGGTGATGATAATCAAACTACTCGATCAGATGAGAAAAACAAGGAGCAACTTGAAACGAAAGTTTCTTTAATTGCAAAAGACGGAAGTAAAATTGATTTTAATTCTTCACTAACTAGTCAGATACTGGACTTTGTTACGCAAGACGACGTTGTGGCAATTGAAACAATACGGAAAGCTGTATATTGTCATGTACGTTTTAAAGTTTAAATTTTTTACTTTTACGAATTACTGCAGTTTGTTTCATAATATAAAATTTTATTCCTTATTAGATGGCAAGAGCCAAATTAAGACAGAAAGGATTAGATTGCATAATTAATCTTGTTAAAAAAGATTATCTCATTGGTTCGGTAAAATATGCACTTTTAAGTGGGTGGCAAGGACTATTGTATGGCAGTTTGAAAAATAAGTTAGTATAGTGTAATGAAATACATTTAAATAATTTTAATTTATTTAAATTATTTTAAGGACAATTCCACATTGTGTAGAAGACGTAAGACTAATACCGCCGTATGATAGAGCAAGATTGGAACTGACATTTGCACAATTAACAACATGGACTATTGCTGAACTTCGGCGTATGGTATTTGAAGTTGATCATCACCATAAAATCCACACTGCAGCTTTGATTAAACATCATTCAACAAATAATACAAAATTAAAAGACTCCCAAAATTTTAGAGATAAATGGCATATAGGATTGCAATGTTCTAGTCGTTTCATTTTTACTTTGTTGGGAATGTTAACCCTTGATCATCATGCCAACGAAATTAGCCTAGTATTAAATTCTGGTGTTTTAGCTTTGGTTCAATCTTTACTCCGTATAATTGGTTAGAGAACTTCTGATTCATGTATTAAAAAGATTGTTTTTCTTAATCTTATTCGTTTTAGGGCCAGAAGATAACAAGTTAACACTTGACCATAGTAGCAGCGTAAATGCAATTTTTGAAGAAGTGTTAAAAAAGCGGAAATCGACTGTGCTTCCTGTAATTGGTCAAGAATTGGCTTCGATGATGAAAATTGGAGCTCGAGTTATACGTGGAGCAGACTGGAAATGGGGTGATCAAGTGAGTAGATTTGATTTTGTAATATATGCATGCTATTAAGTGCCAATTATTCAGGATGGCCCACCTCCAGGAGAAGGAAGAATAATTGGAGAATTAGGCGAAGACGGGTGGATACGTGTCCAATGGGATAATGGCAGTACGAATTCGTACAGAATGGGAAAGGAAGGAAAATATGATTTGAGACTTTGTGAACCATTGCCTTCTCAAGACAGCGAAATTGATTCAGATTCACCTATTGATGAAAAAGGAAAAGACATAATCAGCAATGCTATTACTAAATCAATTTATGGCGAAGCTAAAGATGTAACTGTGATGATGAGGAAGATCTGTTATCATTTATTGCGTTGCTTATCGTTATGCATTGGAATGAATGGCAATAATCCACAGCATGATGCTGTATATACTTTAAGCGGTTTACTAAGAATGATAGTGCAAAGCGGACATGAAAAGCAAACTGGTAAATATAAAGTGTTTTTTAAAAACTCTTTTACTAATTTGTTTTTCTCAAAATATTTAAAATACGAAGACACTGAGGTTTCAAGTATTTTTGCTTGCCATCTTATCGCTGAAGAGCAACATTTCGAATGGGCCACTTTGGGATTTATTAAAGCAATTGCATTTTCTGCTGTAATTCACAAAGCATTATCAACTGCAGCATGGATTAAGTTGTTGTTGAACATTGTTGAAAGTTCGAATTCAAATATTTGTAAAAAAGTATGTTGTTTTTTTGTTCTGTATGTGGCAAATTGAACAAGGAAAATTATTTTATTTAGATTTTAGCACTTCGTCTAATGAGAGTGTGTCTTTCGTCTTGGAATGGTGAAAAATATACGTTCGAACGGGCAGATTTTGTGAATCGTCTTGCATTACTAATAGGCAACTGCCTCATCACATGTAATAACGATCCTACTCTTCTTTCGATAGGTTTGAATTTTTTAAAAAAAAACAATTAATATTAAAATTATAAATACATTTCATTAATTAAATTTTTTAAAAATTTTTAGAAACAATTTGTCGTGGAAAACATATACACCGGGCTAGAGAATGTCTTACTGCATCTTATACAAGTACAATTGCAGAAGAAGGCGTATCTTTAATAAGGAAGTTGCACAGGCTCAATGGTTGGAACGAAGTCATCAATGATTACCTTTCTCTTCATTTAAGCACTATTCATCCGGATCACTCTGTCATTTACGACGGGAATGCTTCTTTGACAGTCGTGCCAGATAATAGCCATTCTGAAATGGGAACTTCTTTACAAAGGTTAAATTCATTGATTACTTTATCATGCTTGGCAATTCTTGGTGGAGTGGATTCTCGGCCTCGTTTGGGTGGGTTTATATACATTGACGGAACTAGTGTAGGAACAATTTCCAAAATTTCAGTAAATGGAAAAATTACTATACAAAATCATGAAAATCATATTCAATCTAAATGCTCATTGCAAGCGTTAAAACTGGTAACTTTTAAAAAAAATTCTATTAAATTTCAATGCTAACATAATTTTTTTAGGCTCAAATGCCAGAGTTTGCCATTAATCAAATGCCTTTAACAAAATCTATGTTGCAAGTATGGACATCGTTATTTCTTATGATTGCCAGTGCAAAACGACCAGATGGCATGCTGACTTTACAAGCCGGTCTTTGTGCTAACAGTGAAGCTTGCAATGGTTTATTTTTAAATTATTAAAGATTGATTTATGGTACTAATTTGAAATATTATTTAGAAAACGTTATTGATGTTAAATTACTTCATCATCAACGGCGACTTCTTGGAGTTATAAAGGCTTGTCGCGTTTTATTTAAACATCAAGATCTTTTACGTCAGGTTCTGCTGCAGCCGGTGCTAGATGACATTCAAAGTAGTTTTTGCAATACATTTAGCTGTAGCGGCGTTGATAGGTCAACTTTAACAAGTGAAGACGCTTATGATGAGAGTAGCATTTCTGATTCTTTAAGCTTGGAATCGCATTCATGTACATGCTTACTTGTTCAATTTTTGATGTCAAAGTCTATACAACCTTCCCCATTAAAAGCCACATTTTCTAGAGAAAATTTAGAGGTTAACTAGAAATACCTCATAAAATGAACTTTGTCTTAATTGACTTTTTTTTTTTTAATTTTAGAGTGCAGCTCTTGCTTTGTGCCAATTTTTAACAGTTGAAGCCAATCGTTTATCAAATACTGTTTCTCCATTATTACCCACAGAAGTTTTAAATCAACCATCGAGTGATTGTGACAAAGCTATACCATCAACTTCAAACTGCTTTCCATTACCATCTTCAAGTACTAATAGCAAAGCAAATAAATTTCGTAAAATTAAAAAACCAAAAGGAAATGTAGGTCCTCCACCAACTTCATTTGTTCAACAATTGATGGATATGGGGTTTCAAAGAGTTAATGTTGAATATGCTATTAAAGCTATTAGTAAAGCTTCTGATACAATGCCAAGTCCTGAAGCTGTAGTTGGATGGATAGTAGATCATCTGGACATAGAAATATCTGACAATGATAGTACTTCATCTATAGAAATGCCATTAGATTCCGATTCCATTTCTGATGACGTAGAAGATATGACAAAAGCAGTACAAGTATCTACTGTAAGTTCATAACGTTAATTATTTTTTGCTGTCTTATTGCATGCTCAGGAGAATTTCAGGTGTAGAAATAGCAGGGATGACGGATAAACTTTCAACCTTAATAACTTAATTGAATTTTATGCTAATGTTTTATAATTTTAGATTATTCCTGACACTAGCATAATATATTGTCAACCGAAAGATTTTTCAAGTGACGAGGAATATGCTGGGTACGTAAGGAACCACATTCAAGTTGGGATGATCGTTCGTTGTTGTCGAACTTATGAAGAAATATATGAAGGAGATACAGGAGTTATTGTTAAAGTACAGTGACCTGCGTTTCTGAAATTACTGTAACAAAAAATTATCATTAGTAAATTTTGTTGTATAGCTGGATACAGACGGTCTTCACGATTTAAACATTCAAGTTGATTGGCAAAGAATCGGCGAAACTTATTGGGTTCGGTATATTCACGTTGTACTTAACGGATTTCCAACAGCTGGAAATGGAGCTGGCCAAATAAAAATTGGTGATAGAGTGCGTGTAAAACCTTCCATTTCAACGCCAAAATATAAATGGGGTTGTGTTACTCATCGCAGCGTAGGAGTTGTAACAAGTAAGCTCAAATTTTAATGAACATGGAGTAAAATTTAAATAAAACGTTTTAGGCATTAGTCCTAGTGGACGGGACGTTGTGGTAGATTTCCCGCAACAACCCAATTGGTCTGGGTTGCTAGCTGAAATGGAGCTTGTGCCTAGTACTCATCCTAACGTCACGTATGCAAAATTGTAAGATTTTATTTAATATTAGTGGTTAATAGAAGTATTAAATAAAAGATGCGATGGATGTCAAGCTTATCCAATTTGTGGACCACGTTATAAATGTCGAGTTTGCGATGATTTTGATTTTTGCGAAACTTGCTTCCATTCAAGAACAGATCATGGTCATTTTTTTAATAGAATTCAAGAACCTGGTGTGTGATAATTTAAAATTTGTTCTAGCATCAAACTAATAGTTTAAGTTGTTTAACGATATTAGGAACCCCATCAGTTAATGCTGGTCGGGCAGGGAAGCAAAAAATGCAATTAGAGGTTCAACATGAAGGTAATAATCCTTATTTGGATGATTGGTTTCAATGTGTGAAAGCCTTGACAGTATCGTCAAGAGTAAGCTGGGCTCATCGCCTAATCGATGGCACGGGCTCATTTTGGCAAAGCTGTGGCTCTCAAGGGAAGGTATTTTATTATACAAAATAAACTTATTTATGTTTTATATAACTTTTTAAATCTATGATTGGTGGTATAGCATTGGATTAGATTGGAAATGCATCAAGATATTTTGATTCATCGCTTAAGAATGCTTGTTGATCCAGCTGATGCCAGTTACATGCCTTCTATGATTGTCATAAGTGGGGGCGAAAGCATAACCAGCTTAAAAGAGTTCAAAGCTCTTAATGTATCTGCAACTGACACATTAGTTCCTTTACTCTCCGATGTCAATGAGGTTTTAACATATAAATGAAATTTTTTATTTAATTTATTGTTGCGTTACCAATAATTTATGACTATTCAATTTTAGTATTATCGGTTTATCGAAATTGCTATTCGACAATGTCGCAACTGCGGAATTGACTGTAAGATTCATGGTTTAGTTATCACAGGCAAGAAAATGATGGATGAAGAAGAATTTAGTTTACCAAGTGCTATTCTAGCTGCGGATACAGAAATAAATGAATTGGAAGAAAATAACACTTTGACTAAAAGGCATATGTTAGAGCCCAAAAAAGAAATTTCAACTAAAGTTTATGTTTGGGGCTTAAACGATAAAGATCAGCTTGGGGGTTTAAAAGGATCGAAGGTCAATTAATTTTAAATTTTAGTTGATAAAATCACAGTACCGGTAATGTTTTTAATTTTTTTTTTAGGTTAAAACTCCAGTGTTGAATGATACAATTTCAGTTTTAAAGCCCGTTCATATTGCTGGAGGATCGAAAAGTTTATTTATTGGTAATATTTAAATGGTCTGGGGTTTTTGATATTTTTATTTTAAAAAAATGACGTTGTATTTTTAATTTATATAGTTACTCAAGAAGGCCGCTTATATACTTGTGGCGAAGGTACTAATGGACGTTTAGGTCTTGGTACCAGCGTTAATGTTAATTTACCAAGACAAGTGACAGCATTGAACCAATACGTTATTAAAAAAGTGGCTGTACACTCGGGTAACTTTTTACATCAAATACTGTATGTATTTTTAATATTTACCGGTATTATTGCTTTATGCTTTCACAGGTGGGCGGCATGCAATGGCATTAACAGTTGATGGCAAAGTTTTTGGTTGGGGAGAAGGTGATGATGGGAAGTTAGGAGTAGGAAACAGATTGTGCGTTACTTTGAAAATAATTTTGTATATGGAATTTTATTAAAGATATAAACTTTTATAGTAGTTGGGAAGTTCCTAAAATGATCGAATCATTACGCTCGAAGAGGATTCGTGATATTGCATGCGGAAGTGCTCATAGTGCCGTAATTAGCTCTAACGGTGAGTTGTACACTTTTGGTTGCGGTGATTATGGACGCCTTGGACATGGTGACAATGTTACTCAATTAAGACCCCACGTAGTAAGTACCATTACTTGTATAGTTAATTTTTTTTATGTATTTTATATATTTTCGTTTCATTAAGGTTAAGGCTTTATTAGGGCATCGAATAATTCAAGTGGCTTGCGGAAGTAGAGATGCTCAAACGTTAGCGTTAACCGATGAAGGCTTAGTATTTAGTTGGGGAGATGGGGATTTTGGTAAGTTTCTTATATGCGGTTGTATGATAATTTCGACGCGTAACATTTTTAAATTTAAGGAAAATTGGGACGAGGAGGAAGCGAAGGGTGCAACGTTCCACATAATGTTGAGAGATTAAACGGACTTGGAGTTTGTCAAATTGAATGTGGAGCGCAATTTTCTTTAGCTCTTACAAAGTCTGGCTCTGTGTGGACTTGGTAGTATTTAAGAATATTATATCATAGATAATTTTTTTGAATTCAAATTTTTCTAAAAGGGGAAAAGGGGATTATTACCGATTAGGTCATGGATCTGATCAGCATGTGCGTAAACCTCAGTTAGTGGAAGGTTTGAGGGGTAAAAAAATTGTCCATGTAGCTGTTGGCGCTCTTCATTGTTTAGCAGTGACTGATGCTGGACAAGTATTTAATTTTTTGCAATAAAATTTTAGGAGTTTGTTCAATTAATCTTTTATTTTAATCTTTAGATTTTTGCTTGGGGTGACAATGATCATGGCCAGCAAGGTTGTTGGAATTAATTTTTTTTTAAATTAAATTTTTTTTATTTACCGTAATAAGCTTGTTTTTTTTAGGAAATGGGACATTAACGGTCAATCGAAAGCCCGTCCTTGTGCAAGGGTTAGAAGGTGTAAAAATAACTAAAGTAGCATGTGGATCATCACATAGTATCGCTTGGAATACAACGGAAGTTCCATTAGCAAGTAATATTGAACCAGTAATATTCTCTACGTCAAAAGATCCTCTTGGAGCTATTGCGTTAGGTAGCCCATTTGCCTTTTTTTTTTTTTTCTAAACCGTTTAACTAAATACTACTCCGAGTATTTTTAAAGGATTAACTGAAGATGTCGGCGATTCTTTATCAAGAACTTCAATCACTTCTCAGAAGACAAAATCCAATAAAACGCTTACTAAAATAGTGCTTTCTTTGCAATCGAGAGCTATTCAACAGCAAGCACTTCAACATATCTTGACAGCGCTGCAAATTTCTTTTGCTAGGTAAAAGTATCAATTATCAAATTTCAGTACATGTACATTTTTTATAAATTATAATGATTATTCTCTTTATTAGGAGCGCAGTTGTTGCTGCATTATTGTCACACAGTGGAATAACATCATCTATCTCTCAACCTTCAGTAAAAATCTCTCCAGTTAGTGACGTAGCTCCATCTATTTCAAATTATCAAAGTATCTCCGAAATTAAAACACAAACGAGTCAATTGGAATCAGTTCATCATTTCCCCCCTGAATTCGGTCACTATAGTGATAATATAGGACCATCTTCGACTGTCGTAGACACTTCTCTCGTATGCAGTATAGTATTTGATTAAATTATTTTTATAATTACCCTTTTATTTTTAGTTACCGCATAATGAAGTCTATACAGGAGGAGGCGAAGCGTTAAGTTCAGTGGTAGATGTTGGTAATGGAGACGATAATCAAATTGCTTGCTTGGTAAACTTTATTTTGATATACAGTACAGTATTTTTAAAATTAATTTTTAAAAAAATTACGATAGAGCGTGCCTTCATCACCATCTCCAACTTCAGATAAAGATTTGCCTGGCAAATACAATAAAAATTTGCCTTCATTGGCCAGTAGCCCTAGTATAGAATCAAAAGAATCTGGTTGCAACTCATCAATGGCTAATAGTATTATGATGGCAAGCACTGGAAATTCAGCATCTAATGTAATTTATTTTTTTTATTTTTATTTTAAATATTAAAAAAATTAATATTCTAGGCGGTAAATCGTGGTTTAGATGATTTTACATCTCACTTGACTGTGGATGACGCTCGAATTCTTCTTGACCTACTTAAATTGGCTGTAGCTGACAGAGTTGGCAGTTCTGCTCAAGAAGCCATTACCAGCGTTTTGATTGGAATGAGTCGTGTTCATGCAAATGTATATTATTATATAGATTGTAAATTCAATAATTAACATTATAGTTATTTTATTATTATTAGGTTGGCTATATGCTAATTGAACTTTGTGTGACCGAATTGGAAGACGTAGCATCTGATATTGGACATAAACAATCAATACCACAACCAATAATTCAGGAAAGTAGCCATCCTTACACTGATGATGCGACACAAACTGGTCACGTTCATATAGGAGGTGTAGAAGGTTTAAGAGTTGAATTCGATCGGCAATGTTCTACAGAAAGGCGACATGACCCGCTGACTATTATGGACGGTTGCGGACGAATGGTTGCAATTCGATCTGGACGTGATTGGTCGGACTGGGCAACAGACTTGAGAATAGCTGGCGAAGATCTTCGCTGGAAATTTAGCAGCGATGGTTCAGTTAATGGCTGGGGCTGGCGCTTCACCGTCTATCCAATAATGCCTTCAGTTGCATCAGTGGATTCTATTTCAGATAGATCATTGTTATCTAGGCCTTCGATGGAGTTAGTTACTTGTTTACTTGATCACTGTCTAGTTGGTTCATTAGATCCCAGAATAGTTTCAAGACTTGCAGCTGCTTTAGCTTCATGTGCCCAACTTAACACATTAGGTACCTTACATTATTTATTTGTATATAACGTTATGCAATTGAACTTATTTTTAATACTTTTTATTACTTGAATTTTTTTAAGTTAGTTTAAAATTATTTTTATTTTGTTTGTAGCTGCAAGCCAGCGAATGTGGGCTCTTCAGAAATTAAGAAAACTGCTTTTGACGGGTTTTGGGCCGAACATTAATGTTGGGGCATGGTTATCGGCTTCTTCTACGCCAGATATTTCTCCAGACCAAGCTAATCCAGGAATGAAACCATTGGTTGTCTTCATAATTTATAATTTTTTAATTATTTGTTATTATAATTTGTGTTGTGTTCAATAGGTTTTGAGCAACACAGCTTTAACTTCTCTAGTTAAATGCCTCCCTAAAACACTATTAAGACAATACGAATACGAAGAATCAATTGTTCGAGGGGGCAAGCATTTGTTACACAGTCCTTTTTTCCGAGTAATTAATATTATATATTTATGAGATTTAATAGTTTAAAAAAATTAATATTGTTTTAGGAATTAGTTGCTTTAGCTTGTGACTTAGGATTGGATTGTCTTCCTTGTTGCTCCGAAGCCCATCGTTGGTCATGGTTTAATAGATTTGCAATGGCTTCTCGTGTTGCTTCTGCTCTGATAAATCGACATCAGTTTCCTCCTTCATTTTGTGAAGAAGTCCGTAGAAAAATTCTTGAGATGGCTTTAGAGTCTCAAGTTATGACTTTGGAATATGAAGATAACAATCTTTTTCATCATGAACACGATGCCCAGCTTTTATTGTGGATTATTAGGTTTACAAACTTACAATTTTCATCATTTATTGTCAAATAACTTTTATATTTTTGGATAGACGACCTGATGACTGGACTTTGTCTTGGGCTGGAAGTGGCACAATTTATGGTTGGGGACATAACCACCGCGGACAATTAGGCGGAGTTGAAGGTGCCAAAGTAAAATTACCCACAGCTTGTGAATCACTATCCTCTTTGAAGCCAATTCAGTTGATTGGTGGCGAACAGACTTTGTTCGCGGTAACAGGGGAAGGAAAGGTATAATAGTTTCTACTTTTTGTGAGTAAATTTTAATGCAAGCAATTAAGACTTCTTAAAAAATTTTTTAGGTGTATGCTACTGGTTATGGAGCAGGCGGACGATTGGGCATTGGAGGAACTGAATCCGTTAGTACGCCAACAATACTTGAAAGTATTCAACATTTAGTAATTCGAAAAGTGGCTGTTAATTCCGGCGGCAAGCATTGTTTAGCGCTTTCTACTGAAGGAGATGTTTATTCATGGGGATATAACGAAGATGGAGAATTAGGACACAATAATAAAATATCATATGATAGACCAAAAGTTATTGAAAGTCTCCGAGGGAAAGATGTAGTAGATATAGCTTGCGGAGGTGCACATAGTGCATGTATTACAGCCACTGGTGAATTATATACATTTGGCAAAGGAAGATATGGACGATTAGGCCATGGCGACAGTGAAGATCAATGCAAGCCAAAACTGGTATAATCAATTTTGATTTAAAAAATTGGTTCGGTATGACAAACTTATTGTTTTGCATGTTATTATCAAGGTTGAAGCTTTATTTGGGTATCGGGTAACTGACGTAGCTTGCGGAAGCGGTGATGCCCAAACTTTATGCATTACTGATGATGATAACGTGTGGTCTTGGGGTGATGGGGATTATGGTAATTTTACTGAAATAATATAATTTTTTGGTTGTTGATTTACATGATTTTTAACTTTTAAAATAACTTTCTGTTAGGTAAATTAGGAAGAGGCGGGAGTGATGGGTGTAAAGTGCCTTTAATAATCGATGCTCTCGCTGGTTGTGGCATAATTAAAGTGGAATGTGGATCACAATTTTCTGTTGCTTTAGCCCGTACTGGAAGTATTTACACATGGTCAGTAAAATCGTAAAACAAAATTTGCAGTTTATTTTAATGAAAAGTTATATCTTTTAGGGGAAAAGGGGATTATCATCGTCTTGGAACAGGAAGCGATGATCATGTTCGCAGACCCAGAAAAGTTATCACTTTACAAGGGAAAAAGATTGTTGCTATTGCTACTGGTTCATTGCATTGCATAGCATGTACTGATCAAGGTAATTAAATTAAATCCTATTTTCAGGTGATTTTTTTATACAAATATATTTTGTTTTAATTGTTGGCTTTAGGAGAAGTGTACACTTGGGGAGATAACGACGAAGGTATAATTGCCCATTTATTTCTGTAATATTTAATCTTGATACAGTAGATTTGCTTTATAGGGCAATTGGGGGATGGTTTAACCATTGCTATTCAAAAACCGCGGTTAGTTGCTGCACTGCAAGGGAAAAAGATTAACAGAGTTGCTTGCGGTTCGGCTCATACCTTTTGCTGGTCCACCAGCACACCAATGTCGACTGGCGCTTTACCGTCTAAAGTTCCGGTGGAATATGACTTGTTGAGAGACATACCGATTCAAACGTTAAGGAATCGACTGGTGCTACTTCATCATTTTTCTCACTTATTTTGCCCTGCTATTGCAATGTTCGATCTGGGATATACAAAGATTGTTGATCAGTATATGGTATTAGGTGATACCGGATCTTTAGCTCAGGCATCTAATTTAACAATTACGGTTGATAAGTTGCATTCTGTGTTACTTCCTTTAGCGAAGGTATTTATCAGTAATATGTTTGTGTGAATAATCTCTAAACATGAAAAAATAATGTATAGGAAGCGTGTTTTAGAAAAGTGGTTCAATCGACTATGGTACGAGACAGGCAACATGGGCCTGTAATTGAATTGAACAGAATTCAGGTTAATATTTTTTCCTATTGATATATTATTTTTTGATTAAAACTATAATAATATTTCATATTTTAATTTAGATTCGACGATCCCGCATTAAGGGGGGTTTAGCAGGACCAGACGGTTGTAAATCTGTGTTTAGCCAAATGGTATCAAAGATGAGCATGTTAGGCCCAGATAACTTACTATTACCAAACAGAGTGTGGAAAGTAAAGTTTGTTGGTAAATTTGTTTTTGTAGTTTAATTTAAAGGAATAAGCTTTTAATACGTAAAGATTATTAGGTGAAAGTGTTGACGATTGCGGTGGAGGTTATAGTGATTCAATAACTGAAATGTGTGAAGAACTCCAAAATGGTTCGTTGAGGTTATTGATTGCTACTCCAAATGGACGAGATGAAGCCGGAACAAATAGAGATTGCTTTCTTCTTAACCCAATGATGAAATCGGCGAATTATTTGAACATGTTTCGATTTTTAGGTACATATTAAAACATGTTGTTAAAAGTTTAACATTCTTAATTTGGAGGTTTAATTAGGAATTCTAATGGGAATTGCTGTTCGAACTGGAAGCCCGTTAAGTTTAAATTTGGCTGAACCTGTTTGGAAGCAATTAGCGGGTTTACCTTTAACTCCTTCAGATCTCACAGAAATCGATCGAGATTATGTGCCAGGTAGTTTCTTTAGCCATTAACTTTTAATGATGTTTAATTAATGTTGCGTGTAAACATTTAGGATTGATGTGTATTCGTGATATGGAAGACAAAGCATTTCAAAATATGGATCTTCCGTTTAGTACGCCTAGTGTTACCGGCCAGGATGTGCCATTGAGCACGAAGTATAAAATTATAACTCTTGGAAATCGACAGGAATTTGTAAGACTTGCCTTAAGTTACCGATTAAACGAATTTTACGACGTTGTAAGAGCTGTAAGAGAAGGTTTAGCTGAGGTTATACCTGTTCCACTTTTAAGTCTTTTTACTGGATATGAATTGGAAACAATGGTAAACTTTTGTTTATTTTTAATATTTTTTGAACATTATTAAAATATTAATATTAGGTTTGCGGCAGCCCTGACATTCCTCTTGGGTTACTTAAGTCTGTAGCCACGTATAAGGGAGTTGAAGGTAGTGACTCTTTGGTGCAATGGTTTTGGGAAGTAATGGAAGAATTTTCAAACACCGAAAGATCATTATTTCTACGATTTGTGTGGGGTAGAACACGTTTACCTCGTACAACTGCGGATTTCAGAGGAAGGGATTTTGTGTTACAGGTGAGTCCACTTGCTTTTATTTTTATCGTCAACTTCACAACTTTAACGATATTCTATTACCTTTTACCTATTACCTAAAACCTAAGGTTTTAGATAAATACAACCCACCTGATCACTTTTTGCCAGAGAGTTATACATGTTTTTTCTTATTGAAAATGCCTCGTTATTCATGCAAAGAAGTTTTAAGAGAAAAGTTGAAATACGCAATTCATTTTTGCAAATCCATTGACACTGATGATTATGCGCGTGTGGCAATTGCCGACTCTGGACCAGAACCAGATACACCGAACAACAGTGACAATGATGATGATAGTGTGTATGTGGAAGAGCCAGTAGTTGATGGAGCTTCACTTCGATCAGAAGAATATTGATCAGAAAAATGATTTTAAGTGTTTATTATTATTATTATCATTTTGTGCTAGGTGTATTGTAGAAACAAATGTGCGTGTGTTCCTTTGAGAAAGAGCTTGCAAACTACTGTTTTTTCAATAAGAAATTATTTATTTTAAAATGTTATAATTTACGGATTTTTATTCAGTTGTAAACCGAGATTCATGACTATTTAAAAGTTTGATAGCAGAAAATAGTTTTTTTGATAGAAACTACCGTACCGGTATTTACTTAAAGTAAAAAAAAAAAACTTAAAATCTGTTTTGATGGTAATAAGTTTATTTAAGCATTAGTTTTTTTATTTCTTTGCATTGCAATAATTGTCATTCCATAATTAGTTTGTGAGAAATCATAAAAACATTTGCAAAACAAAGCTAAAAACACTGTTAGTGTTAAGCTAAATAAAAGAAAAATTATAATGTAGGTGGCACCACTTCCAGTTTTTACTTGCTCTGTATAATTGTTTTTCACTTGTATAAAACAAAAATTCTCTTCGATTTGAAAATTTGGAAATTAAACTTCAATTTTTTCCTCAAAATTATTGACAGTACTGTAGTTTCTAACTACACGGGTGATTCACAAATATCCGCACAGTAGCCAGAGAATTTATGTGGAGGATATTTGCCTACGGGCGCTAATTATTAAAAAAAAAAAAAATGTACCCAAGAAGTAATTTTGATAGAAAACACAGGTTTTTAAATAAAAATTTAATTTTTTTTATATTTATAAACTTAACTCCATCGGGGCACTTTTTTAAAACTTCTCGGGTTAAATAACTAAAAAACTATATAGAGACATAGAGACTTGTGTAGAGGTAATTTAACATACCGGTACCCAATATTTTTTTTAAACAAATCGAATCACTGGTTCTCGAGTTATAAGCAGTTGAATTTTTGAAATTCCATAATTTAAACATTTCCATTTGACCCCGACCAGAAATTTAGGTTCTATCGTTTGAGAGCTGAAACTTTTGTCCGTCAGGGCACTTTTTCGAAATTTCTCGGTTGAATAACTTAAAAACTAAGGCCCGAGAGCGCCATCCAAACTTAAGTTTTTAAGTTCTAGTTTTAGTCTTAGTTTTAGTAAAATGGAGTGCTCCACTCGAAGTTAGAGCAAAACTAGAACTAAAAATGGAAAAAAACTTTAGTGATCAAATTTGGTGACTTAAGTCTCGACTAACGCGATAGTGTTGTCAGATTTGAGAAAAAAGTGGAAAAATAATAGGGATTTTCTGGGGGGCGGGGGGGTTTTATCTGGTTACACTTCCAAAAACGTCTTCTGCAATACAAAAATGGCTTTCTCAAAATTCGAAAATGTTCTCAATCATAGAGTTTTTGACAACGATTTAATTAATGATGATCTTGAAGTGCTTGAAATAATTGATGTTGGTGTACCACGACGACTATTTAATCGCCATGATCATTTTCATGGGATGAATGATTTGGATTTTTTCAGCAGATTTCGGCTTACAAAGCACTCGGTGCACATATTATTAACAAAAGTGGAACATAACTTGGAGTTTCCTTTAGATAAGTATGTTTTTATTGTAATAAATTAAATTTTTTAATAAAAATACATTTTAAAGGAATAATTGTGTTTCGCCAATTAATCAATTGCTGGTCACCCTTCGGTTGTTTGGCACAGGGTCACATCAATTGTGTGTGGCTGATTTTGCTGGAATGCATAGAACAACAGCAGGCAGGATAGTAAATAGAGTCTCTAGAGCAATTGCTCTATTAGCCAAAAGTGAAATCTATCTGCCAAAAACACAAAATGATAAACAAAAATTTTGGACTGCATTCCACACCATTTCAGCATTTCCAAAAGTAATAGGAGCTGTAGATGGTACCCACATTGCAATACAATCTCCAGGTGGGGCAGATGCAGAAATATTCAGGAACAGAAAAGGTTTTATAAATAAAAAAATTATTAGTAGAGCTGCTGTTTTAATAAACTTTTTAATTTTAGGGTATTTTTCTCTTAATACCCAAGTGGTTTCTGATGCAAGAATGAAGATCACCAATATAGTTTGTCGTTGGCCAGGCTCTGCACATGATGCCACCATTTTTAGCAGTTCTTATTTAAAAGTTTTGATGGAATCAGAACTTTATAAGGATTGTTATATTTTGGGGGATAGTGCTTATCCTTGCCAGGATTACCTCCTAACACCATTGGCAAATCCTTCAACACAAGGTCAGAACCGGTACAATGAATCCCAGATCCGTACAAGAGGAGTTGTGGAGAAATTATTTGGCATTTGGAAACGGCGTTTTCCAATTTTAGCTTATGGGTGCCGTTTGCGACTGGATAATGCTAGAGCAGCAATTGTGGCAACTGCTGTTCTGCATAATATTGCCAGGGATCAAAACGAAGAAGAACCAGTAACTGAAAATCCCGATTTAATAAATAGGCTAATACATTTAGGCGAAATAGGAGTTAATGTAGATAATAATAATCGAAATTTGAGTGTTAGAAATGATCTTATTTTAAAATATTTTAATAGATTACAAGCCCACCGCAATATGAATTAATATAAAATTTAATAAAAGTGTCAATTCAAGAGTATTTTTTTATTATTAATTTACCTAGTAGTTATTATTTTTATTTTGAGAATTAACTGTCTTCATAAAATATTAGCTTTAAATATCTACTACGATTGGATGAAAAGCTGCTTTCTAGATGTAAGTGATTTAGAAATAAAAAGGTAAGCAAAATATTCATTATTTTGCCGTTTTCATTAACATTGCAATTTCTTAATTTCAAAATGCTTTAAAAAAACAATTCACCATAAATTATTGTTTTAAATTTATGTACTAATGATATTTACTTATTTGTTTATTAAAGTTGTTACGACGGAAAAGTTCTCTTGTTCAATGTGCGGAAAAAAAAGAGTGGGTTAACCGTAGACCAAGAAGCTCAAATAAAAGCCATTTTAATCTTCCTTTGTTTAAGAATTCTTGTATCTTGCGGTAAGCATCCTCTCAATTGTTTTTATTAATGTTATTATTATTTTATAAATTTTATGTTAATTATTTTAGGTGGAGCCTCGATTCACGTGTAGGACGTTTGCAGATGAAAGTTATTAGCTCGGCTTTCCAATCATCTTAAAGATATCAAGTATTTGTCTTTCGCCAGTCAACACAGCAAAATTCTTTCAGGTTCACTAGACAGGTTTGGGTTTATATTTTACACGTTTGTAGCCTGTCTTTTATAATGAATTTAATATCGTTTTAGGCATGTAAAAGTGTACAACGTAGTGCACACGCTGGACTAGTTTTCCTTTGCCAATTCTCAGCTTAGGAGTTTTGGTAATTATTATTTAAGTCATAATTATAGCCGATTTATTATTACTTAAAAAGGAAGAAGGATTTTATTAGTGTCATTTTTCTAAAAATAAGAGAAATTGTGCTGAAAAACGTGTCAACGTTTCAATTTTTTTTTTTTTTTTTTTAATTGTTAATTGTAGGTTCATGACAACACTTTGATTGCGGGAATGAGCATTAGTCTGGTGTCTATACAGAATCGAAAAATCCATATTACAAAGGATGAAGTGAAGAAGAGTTGAGAACCTCAAAATAAATCGACTTCTTCAGCCACTACTTTCAAACAAGTTCCTTCGAACAAAAGGCAAGAAACGCCCTATGATAAGTTTTTAAGGAAAATCAATTTCAACAAAGCTTTAGATTACATTCTGCAGGTAATAAATATATTTAATCATGCTTTCGATTTAGGTGAATTTAATTTTTATGTTTGGTTGGTTGTTGTAGCATAATGTGAATTGAAGTCCTGGTATTTGCGTTGCTGTCATTCAGGACTTGATCCACAGAGAAGCGGTGTTTAAAGATTAAAGTAAAAATAAATAATCATCAGTAAGATTAAAGTAAAAATAAATAATCAGTAATTTAAAAATGTGATCACGTTATAGGAGTGCCATCAGCTATGCAAAAAGTAATGTTTAAAGCATTAGATAAAGACGAGAAAACGTTACTAGAAGTAGGTGTAAGCAAAAGAACAAAAATTATGCTCGTCAGCTCAACTTTACCAGACATTTTACAAGTGAATTCTCCGAGTACAAGGATTATCATATCATGGTAATACTGTTAAAAATTAATTTTTATATTTTTTTGTTGCGTGTTTTAATAGGAAATTCAGTTGGGTCCGTACGCAAGGTCTAACAAGTGCGGCTGAGTGACAAATTATGATAAGAACAACGTCTCTATTACGAGCAATTAACTTGAAAGTTGTTCTCATCTTTACCCACCAACCTACATCTTCTCGTTTTTTTTTTAAATTCAAAAAAAAATAAAAGAATTTTAAGGAGATTGAGAGGAAGATAGCTCGATTGTTGCGTGTAATATGAAAAATACGCAGTTTCTTTTAACTTAATTCACTTAACTTGTCAAAATTTTTTAGGTTATCGAATTGAGTTTCAGGTATGAAAACTTTCAAATACATGTAGGCTACTGTGAACCCTTCCTTTGCGCGAATCACTTTACATGCACGCAAATTTTTTAGTGAGTGTTTGTTTTAAACGAGTGTTTCGTTACCACCAGAACAGTCAGTTATTTTTTTTTTAATTTAAATTTCGTTTAAGGCGAGAATTTAGAGAAACCTTGGTTGCAGAAATTAAAATATATGCACGGAACATTTTTGCACCAATGTGTATAAGACGTTGACATGATATTCTCAAACAACTACTTCTAGTTTCGTTGTGTGTTAAATCGGTAGCTTACGATGATAACCAATCTGTTTATGGCTTGAATGGACAATAAAATTATCTGCATTATAATCTAAAATATAGTTGTAATTCATTCAACTGTATTTTATTACTAGATTACAGAACATTTTTTTATAGTAAAAGATAGGTAAAAAATGTACATATCTAATTTAAATGACAAACTTTTTTTTTTTATTTTCTTTAGATGCAGTGAACAAATAGGTAGGGCACTTTTGGATTGACATTCACTCGGTAAACACAGCACCTTGAACTAATTTGATGAATGAAACACATTCATTATTATTTTTAATAAAATTAGTATAATATTTTGAAATAACTCACCTAACTTTAGTTTTCACGTAGGCGTTTTCGTTGCTCCTTTTTTATCTCTAATTTTTCTTTTTAATACGCTTTTATTAGCTTCACCTGACCGTAAATATCTTAGTATCTATGTAACTCGATTTTTATGATGTATTAAA
>JAQGAZ010000188.1:0-86264 GCA_034692225.1 Polydesmus complanatus | reverse complement strand
AGTAATTACTGATTTGCATCTATTAAAGTAATTTCTATCCCATGAATAATGCATGGTTTGTCCATTGGCATCACGTTGATCAATTCTTCTTTCACTCTCAATTTTAATTTGACCAAGTTTGCCGTGATCTTTATTTTTTAACATAAAAACACAACCAATTTTACTATTTTAAAGATTTTATTTAGTTTTAATTTTTGACCTTATTGCAAAATAATGCATGCCTGAATTTGCCATTCAAACCCACATAATGGTCCGAGTGAAAATGACTTAAAAAGTAGATTGAAATTCCTGGAATGGTCCCATAGTTAAAAGCATCCACGGAAAACGGAGTATCTGGGATTATTTTGTAATTTGGACATCGTTTTTCAAATTTTTTGTTTTCATAGTTCAACTCGGATTTAACTTGACAGCTGCCGGTACTGGCCCTGCCATTAAAATTTGATGACTGGAAAGATTTCGCAATACGCGTATTCACATTTTTATGGGGTAAAATTGATTCATTTATTATTTCTTTTTTAAGAGGTAAAATTGTTTCACTTATTTTTTCCTCTAAAATTGTTTTGGTTTTATTTTTATCACCGAGAACTTGAAAAAAACTGGTTATTTTTGATTGCTGAGGTCCTGAAACTTTAACGGCTGGTTGAACTTTTCGTCTTTTACTAGGGTGCATGACAAAATTTTTATCCTCTTTCTCCGCGAAACCTTTAATTAATAATATTATAATAAATAACGCCTAAATAACTGAGATTATAATAAAAATATTAAAATTTTAAAAGCTGCGGTAAATCAAAACGGCTGTGGTAGGGTTCCCGGTCATTAATTGTAGTCAAATTTCAGCTGTTCCAGATCATCGTGTTCCTAAATTGTTTATACAAATAAGAAAGTAATAATTTTTTTAAATAAATGTTAAAAAGAAATTTAAAAAAAATAAGTTTTTTTGTTATAGATTTACATGTATTTACTTAATTTAAACGAATAAAGTTTTTAAATTTTTTGAAATGTTTTGATTTATGTGGGTGCGATTATCAATCGTTCGATACGATAGTTTTGAGCGAGAGGTGTTTTCGCGCAATTTTCACCCACTTTTATTCGCTCTCTTGATCGGGGAGCGCGTGGTTATCGCGTGTTCGCTGTTTTTTCTATCCTTTTCGCGAAAGAGGTTAAAAATAAATCCAGTAAAAAAAAAAAATCTATCTGCTTATCAAAATGCTATGACTGTTACTAGCTTGAGTAATTATTTCGTTTATTAAATTTGGATGCTCCAAATCCAATTTTTTTCAATTTCTTTACCTGACGCGAGGAGATCGACGCCAGAAAGAGAAAATGGAGCCGTCTAAGGATAGGAGAAGATGCGGCCTACTTGTACTCTATATTCCAACGGTTTCAAGTCATCCGTAAGGTTCGTACCGAAAATAATTTATTATTACAATAAAATATGAACCGCTAATTAGATTTACTTTTTTTTTTGACCGATATATTTGTCTAATGAATTTTTAGCTTCTCGTTATTTTCTTTTTATTATTATTACCAGTGTTCTATTTTCTGCTCGTTAGCATGTGTTTTGTATCACAATCGAGCGTGAGCTAATACAGTACATGTAATTATTTTATTCGAGTTAATTATTTTAGATCAGTAATGGTTTTTTATTAAGATCAATTTTATAATACGTAATTAATGTATTTGTATACAGTATTTACTTGATGTCAATTATTTTAAATCTATTTTTCTAGAATAATGTTAACTTCTGTATACAAATTCTACCTAATGGAAATGAGTGTATGAGTTTTCCGCCGTGTGATTTATTATCAGCGTGTCGCTCCTTTTTTTTTTTTTTTTGTTTAAATAATCAATTTAAGTTTAATGTTTGTAGTACAGTAGTTTGATAGATGATTTTTTTTGAAGTTTTTTGTTGTTATAAATTTGAAATGACTACAGTAAAAGTGCGAGAAAGGTTTTCAATTAGGTAAAGATCTATTTTTCTAGCACTCGATAATAATAATTCTCGAGTGAGCTTGGGCTATCTTCCAACGCAAAATAAGGTTACCGCTCCGACAATAGAAAAGAAAAATATATCAAGTAAAAATTGTTAGAGTTTGGACTCAAGAATGAAATACACATGAATAATGAATTGAACTACGAAACGCTGTAGTTTCGCTATTGCTAGGCGATTAAGATTTGAGTTTTTTGTTACCAGTATTATTTTTTTTAATACTGTACCGGTAATGAAGACAACGTTTTCATAACGCATCATATCAGCTGATAGCAGCGCAATTACAATAATAATAATTATTATTTGAGAAAGATAATACCTTTTACAGTAGTAATTATTTTTACTTTCCTGTATTTGAAATGACTTGTTTCAATCGGTAATTTTATCTGTTAAAATCGTTTGGTTTTGGTGTATTCTTATACTAATAATTATTACGGTATAAGTTAGGGCAGACAATATTATTTTTTGTTTTTATCATTGAGAAAAATATTTTCATAAACGCTTTCCCGGTATCTAAATTAAATTGAATGTTATGTAAATAATAAAACACGAAGTAATATTGTATATTACCGTGTTAAGGAACGCCTTGTTTTAATTTTATAAATATTTAAGAATTTGATTTTGTGAAAATTTTACTACCGTATGTGAAAAACATAAAATCAATACCGTTTTTGTAAATTTTCAAATTTCATTATTTTTATACCGTAGCTTTTTTTTAATACTGCCCTGCGTTTTTAGTGTAGAAAAGCCTGAAAAGATTTTTTTTTTCTTTTGGTTTTGATCTCTGAATAACAAATTATTATTTACCTCTGAAATGTGCGCACATTTTCAGTACAGAATATGAGACTGAAAAATAATGTATGCGTTCAATTTTGGTGTTTTAGTTGTCTTAACCACCCGTAATGTATTTTCATTTGTTATTAATTTTCTATTCTAAGAATTAATTAATTAGATTATCGCGTACACCATGAATATACCGGTATTTAAAAATGAAAGGAAAAAGAAAGAAAACGCATTTCCTCTTTGCTAACTAGGCTTTATATCCGAGCTGTTTTTAACGCTAGATTTTCAGTCTTGCTTTCAGTAACGCTTAAATCAAATAATACTACCAGACAAAGCGTAATTAAGTTTAGCTTAATTGTTGGTGTTTTTTTTTTTTTTTTTTTTCGTTTTCTCTTTGGTTGTGTTTTTACACTCGAAATGGATTTGTGTTACGTCATTCTTCCAGTGAAATATGTGGGATTTCCACAAATTGTGCATTTAATATTTCCGAGACGTTTCACTGGAAAGAAAAAAGATTGTGCTTTTTTTTTTTTTGTTTCTGAAGAAAAAGAATGTTAGCAGGTAAAGTGTGTGGCAGCTTTTCACCGGTTTCAAGCGAAACCGAAAATGACCTATATTAAAATGTTGATGAGAAGAGAAGGATTGCATTGTCACGGTCATTTCACTCGCTGCTGTTATGTAAACTCGAGATTTCACCTGTCTCCTCCTCGTACTACTCGGTGGAACGAGAGATCCAGCTCGGTGCGAATTGTTATTAAGGAGAGTTGGTTTTCTTTCATCACTCCGTTCCAAGATCACCTTGAAATCTAGTAAAGGAAGGAAAGGGTGAAAAGACGCACTGTGAAAACGAAAGAGGATTGGTGGTTGAGAGTGGTAGAAAAGCGGAAAAAGTGTTCGGGCGAGATAAAAGGATAGTATTTATAGATTTCACGGTTAAGTTGTGAAAATGTAACGTTTTCGCATTAAAAATATCGGTAAGAAGTGAACTTATTAAGTTGGAACATTTCAACTTTTTGTGCTCGCATTTATGTCGTTCTCGGAACGAGCGGTTTCGAATTTAAAAGTTCAACGTTAATATTTCAAATGACACATAGCAGAAGCGAACAAAGTTTGAAAAAGATCTCCTTATCTTTAATAATAATAATGATAACGATTTCTGAAATCACATTTTAAAGATAATGACGGTAATTCCATTGCTGTTGGGGGTGTTTTTAAAGCGGTCTTTTTTTTTATTGGCAGTTTTTAAATTTTGTTACAACTTAAATTTAATAATACTGTAATTATTTAACTTCAATTATTATTATTTTAATTTTTTTTTATGCATTGTATTTAAAAATAGTTTGAGTTTTTATATTGATTTCGGCTACTATTATGTAGTATATTATTTAGTAGGTAATTCGAAGCGACCGGTACATTATTGATTAATCCAAGTACAGTAATGAGTGGCAAATGCGAGTGAGCTGTTGTCGGTTGACACCCGCACTTTTCCAATTCTCAGACGTGAGAATTAGTATCGCAGGAGAGAAGAAATACGTTAAAACCATTAAGTTAATGTGCTTGTGTGTTTTTCCTCTCCGCGAAACATCAAACTAGACTACAATGAAGTACAGTGGTATACGTTTAATCCGAGGAATACAGATAGCTTTGGCAAAAGCAACAAGTAGGGCTAAAAATCGTTTCATTTTTTGTACAGAATAAGGAATTAATTTGCAATGAAAGTTTATCTGAAGTTTTATTATTACAGCGAATTTACGTGCAACTGTAAAAACGAGGGAAAAAAAATTGTTTTTGAGTTGGTTGTTGTTGGGTTTAGACTCGAGAGTCAGCAAATGGCAATCGAATTGTCAATGTTCGAGAAACGTTGACATAATTTGCGTCGTGCAAATATACAGTATATACGAGTATTTACTAGCAATATTTCGTTAATAATAAATGAGTTTTTGCGGAAATATGGCAGCAAGAAAGATCGATAAATAATTCAGATGAGAGCGTAAGAGCTGGATTTTTCGTCCTCGAAAATAACTCGCAACGGTTAACTCGCGCTGTGGGTGTTGTTGTTTCTGCATGGTGTCACCGCTTTCAATATCATTTCACTTGGAAAAGGATAAAAAAAAAAAAAAACAAGTCGATTGGTAATTTTCTTGTCACGGACTACGAGCATCAGTCAATTTAATGTTTTTATTTATTCCTATACTTTTTCTTTTATTATTTTACTGACGTGCGCAGTGTTCGTCATTGCTGACATTAAGCTTCTGTTTTGGTTACTGCGATAGAGGATGTAGGTTTGAAACAGAAAATAATTTAATTATCATTTGAATGAGATGGCAAAAAAAAAAAAGTTGAATAATTCTGTAGATGTCTTTTTGTTTTCGAAGGTTTTTTGTTTTGTTGATAAAATCACCGGAAAGGAATTAAATAGGCTGATCAAACAAACAAAAAAAAAAACTAATCAAATTGGAAACTTTTTAATAGGACTACTAATTGAAAAACGAAAATGGATTGAATTTTGCTATTTGAGAGTAAATTAATATTTTTGTTTTTCGATTACATGTACTGTAATTTTCCGGTTCTTACTGGTTCCTCAAATACCGTTCGGCGCGACAATCTTTTGTTTGAATAAAAACTATTATTATTAATAATTATATCAAATAACTTGAACGTCTGCTAATAATGAAATGTTATATATCGTATTTTTTAATACCGGTAATACAAATTTTGAAATTCAAACTTTGGCTTCGAAATTCGTTGCTCCACCACACCTACACAGGTGTGGTAGACGGCCGCGATACATCGAGACCGCGTATATTTTCTGTTTTTACTGTGTCAACATCTGTTGCCGCCTGTAACGCCATGAGACGCGTAATTTCTCAAGGTCAATTCAATCCATTATTTTACTAAGTATAATGTAAGTTAATATTATTTTTACTTTAAAGCTTATCGCGATCGATTAATAGTTTTATTCCGAAATTGATCGATGTATTAGTTTAAAGTTGAGGTTTTTTGAGTGTTTATTCTGTATTAAAAGACTTTCTCGATTCTATCCGGTTGCCATAGTTTCCACTATTTACTTCAAGGGACAGGGTCAAAAGAAACGAGAAAATAACGATCGAGCTTAGAAACTTCGATTCTACTGTTGACATAATTTTTTTTTTTTTTTTTACTTATGGTATTATAATAATAATTTTTACCTACTGTCTTTTTTTCCTATAATACTTTTCGAATCAAGGGGCGTGCAATTGAAATCAGGTTAAATTACCCGCCTGTCTAAGATATCGGCGCTTCAACGGAATTTTTGATTTTTACTTTTCATTCTTTTTGAAGACCTTGATGTTGAGTAATAATCTTTATTGTCGAATGGAATGGGGTTAAGCTGAGTGTGTGTGATCATGGGTGTGAGACATTGATTTTTTGTTTTTAAATAATAATTATTATTCTCGAGTAAAAGTACGATGAAAGGGAGAGGAAATTGTGTGAGCAATTGATGGATGACGTAAACGTGGGATTATCCCGCCTACAAACTGTTAAATTTCGCTTAATTCTTGAAGCAGCTGTCATTTGACTTTCAGTTGCTATTCTCATTGTTCAATAGTGTTTATCCGTGGAATGTAGGGGACTTCTGGAGAATACCTGTGAGAATGCAGGCACCGGTTATACTCGTACGTAAATTGAATTAAATTTGATCAAATTTCTGCAAGTTCATGTAATGCCATTGCGGGAATGAGTTATTCATTATAGAAACTGAGGTAAATGCCTGAATATTAATTTTGCTATAGTTATTATACCGTATGTTTTAGTTTTAATAATGCATTACATGTATTTGCTCTAATCAGGCTAATAATCTATCTACGTTGCATTGAAAACCCCGGTTCTTCGAAAACGGTAGAAGTTGACAGCCTTGTCCCAGGTTAGTGCACGTTTGGGAAATTGGGAGTGTCGGTAACGGCACTGGATGGTACGCGTACACCAAAATATTCCGCGTTTTTACTTTTCTTTAGTTTAGTCAGTTAAAAGCAGTTCAAACTAAAGGATTTCCTTTCCAAAAGTTATAAGAAACATCCCATAATATTTAATTTGATCGTAAAGTAACGCAAACAAAAATGCCAAAACCACCCAAGTAAATTCTCAACCATAAAATTAGTCAGAGCTCATAAGTATACTCTAGGACCGGTCAGCGGTCGGCAGCTCTTTGAGTGTGGTTCTTTCACAAAATACCACGGAGCGCCAAAGTGAGACAAAATCTTATTATTTTATCCAAAAAAGAGGCTACCGTACATTTGCCATTTTTCTTAAAAACATTTCGCCCCTCGTAAGCTCGGCGTTTCTATATTATACAACTTGATTCTCTTTTAGGGCAGAGCGCAAAAAGTGATAAGGTGCTTAAATTAAAACATTACCGTATCCACAATATCTGATTTGACACTGGTTTTTATAGACAAGACAAAGCCCCCAGTCCTCCACCCCTCTCAACTGCCAAAGCTCTTGATTATGAGTCTTAAGATTTATTTTTCACCCATAGAAAATTTTTTAAAAAGTCATTTTCAAAATTAAATTTGTTGGGAACTCCAGAATACACCGTACATGTGCTATATTTCAATATTTGCCAATTTTATGGCTATGGAATGTTGGTTTGCTTTTGCATTTTGCTGTTAACTTAGAGTCGGGTTCTGATTAATATTTTTTGTTTAAAATGTATTTGCGCATGAGTTCTACGCTCTCATGTGTTGGCTTGCATTACTTGACGACCACCCTCTGTAGAACGATACAGCATAATTTTATTTTAGGAGAAGGAAGGAAAATTTGTTCCTTTCCGTTATAACATTATTGATAAGTGGCGCGTGAATAAAACTCAAAATTCACGTAACTTATGATAACAAGACTCGAATAGCAAAAGCGTGGAGAAACTAATTTTGTACGGCATAATACGGATCAGATCATATTTATTACGGAGTAGAACAAATTAAACGAAATTGCGTAAATCGATTGTGTGCGATTCAAACGGGTCGGTTTTGTGTAAATGGATTTAAGAACAGCCAATTATTATAACTTAATCGAGACATTCTTTCATCTCCCAACTTTTTTTTTTTTATTAGAATGAAAAATTAATTAAATTTTGGCGATAAAATTGTGTTACAGTTTTTTGTTACTCAGATTAGCCTATTCTATAATGTTTTGGATTTAAAATTTCAAATCGCTGATTAATGAGGCGATAAATATAGACAAGTTATATTTATACGCTTGTAAAGGGTTAATTGCGTTAATCTATAACTTCAATTCTTAATTACATTATTTTCTAATTAAAATGTTGATTTAAGTAATCATTTTTCAGTTACTGTCAAGAGCATAATTATTATGCCAGTAGTCGTATACTATTACAGTAATATAATAATAAGTGTACGCTGCTCAAAACGATATTGACATTCGCGGTCTTCTCTGAGGAAATCACAGCCGTGATGCGAGACCGGTTGTCTATCAAAATAAAGCTGTATTGATATTGCATCGAAAGGGAAATCGCGAATTTTTTTTTATTTTTATTATTTTGCATTTGTGGAGCAGCAACTGGTTCATCGAAATAGAATATTTAAGTAAAAATGTCTGTTATGTCATTGAGAAGAGGGATGAGGAGGAGTGGTCGAGATTGCGTGTGGCGGGCGCAGAAAGCAAAGTGCATCCGAGTTGCGTGACACTATCGTTAATGGAAGCTGTTTAAAGTTGATCACCGTCTTATAAATCTAGCAATCAGCTGTTGATAATATCCGCTTTTCTGTCGTTGGTCATCGCGTTTAGTTACAGTCCGTCATTTTAGAAAAAAGAAAAAAAAAATGACAATAGCATGTATTTTTTTTTTTCTTTCTCCCATCTCTCATACGTGTAATATTCGACGGCACGGTAGGAAAACAACTTTGCACTTTGGTTGTCACCTTCATTTCAAATTCCCGTCACGCGAAATTCTCCTCGTTTATTATGTTATTTGTTCGACCACTACTCGCTCTGTCTTACGTTCGCACTCGCCGTCTAGGAAAAAGTAGAACGATTCGCCGTTGGAATAATTATTATGTACTAGGTTTTACAGCGCCCATCAAAGCAAGGTTATTTAATGGCCTTTAAAAGACTCGTTTTTTTGATACCGGTATTAATTTAATTCGCTGCATTCAGATGTCAGCTGAGACTAGGAACGCCTTATTTAGATATGCACACCTGAATAAACATTGTAATCTGCCTCAGCTCTAGGGAATCATTTACATGGAATATTAATGCAAATATTTAATTCAATCGATAGATTAGTTGTTTTTTTTTAGAAGGGTGTCTAAAATTCTGAAATTTTGCTGATAAACTTATGCAGATTTTTGGCACAATTACGATTGTCCTCCACAAAAGTCGGTGGCCTCCTGTACGCGGATAGTATAGCGGCATCTCTATGCAGTATGTCATTACCAATATTGGTCTAATATAACCATAAATCAATAAGGTCCACCTATTAACTATTACGCGCAGTAGGCGAAGTGCGCCAGATCAACGCAGGATGGTGGGGGCTGTGCTAGCGCCGTACAGGGTGCTTTCAAATTGTAAAGTCGAGAAAAGGACAATCGTAAAAATTCTATATTTTTTTTAAAAAAAAAATACCACATTATTTTTTTTTTATTAAATAAGGAGAATAACGAGGTTTACATAAGATGAAATATTACAAATTTACAATATGAAACACAATAAAAATAATTATTATTGATTCATAAATCAACTTGATATTGAGGCATAAAAAATGTTGCCATGTGTGCTGCACTATCTGTTTTTCGGTGTCTCAATCTGCTGAACAAAGCAGCAGAACTGCTTTAGAGCATATAAAACTTTATTAAATACTGTACATGTGTACAGTACATGTATATGATTTTAGAACATTTAGATTTTAAAAAAAAGTTTAATAATAATAGTTATTCTTCATTGTGTTCTATCACAAATTTTTACTAATGGCTAAGGTTGTATTGGCAACACAGCTCTTTGAAAAATTTTAATTTTTGTTTTACTTAATAAAAACAAAAAAACATTATGGTAAATTATCAAGCAAATATTTTGAGTTTCTCTGTAAAATGACTCAACTTTGTGCAATTTTTGGTTTTATTAGATTTTCTTTGAATAGACTTAATGCATCTTGTTGTACAACCTGTATTTGATACGCCTATGTGTATGGTAATGGAATATAATTTTTTTTTTATTTTTTATACGCTACTTGGGTTTTTAATAGCTTTATTAGAGTATTTCTGTTAAATAATCGATTTTTTATTATGCGAGAGTTTCCTTTATTTATGGAGTGATTATCGGCGTTAAATCGTGTCGTGATTTGAGCATTGGTACCAGCGAGTGCTAGTTACACGTACCTCGTAAAAATAGTTTTTCGAAGATTATGGACGAGGAAATAATTAGCGAGTCGATACGAACGCATTTGTAAACATTTCCTTCACCTTTTTGTTTAATAATTTAATTGTTTACATTAAGATGTTTTAGCAAGGATTTGCGGAATTTTTAAGGGTTAAATTTTTTTTAAATTTATGTTTAACTTTTTTGTTTTTATTAAAACAAATTGGGGGGGGGGGGGTGTTAAATTTTATTACACAGTTCGTAAATACCTTCGACCATGCATCGCGGTTCCCTAATAGACACGCCTTAAGCATTCTTTAACATTCGCTCAATTGAATCAGATTTTTTACTATACGTCGAGGAAAAAATGACGTCATGAATGGGTATCTAGTTTACACTAGATCTTTGAATTGTGTACGAACTTTGATAATGCGACAACTATTATTAATTATTAAAAAACAAAACACGTGTGATACTCCTGCCAACGAGGGATGTCACTCAAGTGAAAACCTGTTTGCTTCAAAATTAGTGACCGAGGGCGTGTGTCTATTTAGGGAACCGCGATACATGGTCGAAGGTAAATACTGTAGTAGGAACAGAGCCAACAATTAATTATTTTCCACATGTTATTTAGAATTTTGGGTCTATAAATTTTGTGTGATTTTTTTTTTTTTTTTTTACGTTATGTAGGCTACGTATTAAATCTGTTCTATTTTGTAATTGTCTCTCACACGTTGCTTTTTTTTTTTTAATAGATACAGTATTACCTTTCAATTTATCTTAAGCAGAATGAGACCAGCTGGCATTTTTGTTGAATCAAATTAGTAACGCTACCTTCTAGTCGTCTACGAGCACTGTGCTTCATTTTTTTTTTTTTACTCGCGAATTAAAATAATACCCCATTCTTGTTGCTTATACGTCTGACTTGTTAACATCTGTTTTAGTTTTTATTCGGGAAGAATTTGTTGTGTCGAACAGCCATTTGTTTTCATCATTTTATTGCTGTTTTTACAATGTGAGACTTAATAATAATGGCGAGTATTTTGACGAACGAACTCGTAAAGTTGGAATAATATCAATATTATACTGTTTATATTTTTTTTATCACGATAGCCATTTAATGGACTGACGTTACGGCCAATTCAGTTGCGCGGCGTGTGGTGAAGAAATTTATGATTGCTCACATTTGTTGCTTCTGTTTGAAGGACATGTATTGGGAAATACTTGCACTTGTTTTTTTTTAATTGCATATTATTCATTCAAGGTAGTAACAGGGTTACAGTAATCAATTGCAGCATTTTAATTTCTTAATTTAAATTTTTTATGATGCTTTCAATAATTAGATTCCGGAATTTTTTGAGTTAACTTAGCAATTATTTACAAAATTAGATATTATACAGCAGATAAACATTGATTTGTTTATTCTGGTTATAATGCTGGTAAGCCAAAGGTTTGACAAACTGAATTGTTGAGATCTTTTTTCTAAATTAAATTTTTTTATACATGTACAGTATTTTTAATATGATGAGTTGTTACGCAAGAAAGACATTTTGTGTTACGAAACGAGTCGCGTATTGACATTCATATTTTTACATACGGTACTTAACTAGTAAGTGCTTGACAAATTATTAATATCAAACGAAAAAAAATGTGACGGTTCCAGATGCATTGTACATGCTTTTTCTTTCGGTTGGTTCTACTTTAGAAATAGCGGTGAGATTATAAGAAAAGTAATTCTTTAAACAATATAGGAAAAGTGTGTATGGATTTTAATTTTCTGTTGTAAATTCTATAGTAATCTCTTTCGTTCGCTTGATTTTTCATGCTAAATTTATTGAATGAGTCATTTCTTGGAATTTCCGATGAAAGTGATTCATCAAACTAATCGTCGTTCCTGACTGGAACATGAAACATGTACACCGACCGCTCTTATGGTACGCTGAACTTTATGGTTTTGCACACAACGCAATTTTCATAATACAGTACTTAATATTATTATATTGCAGGTGATTAAATACACAGATGCCTTAATGATTTTGGGTTTTTTTTCGTTTGCTTTTTGTGCTAAACCGGTGTAGTTAGGGTATTTTTTTTGTTTTGTTAAAGATGCAAACTTTAATTACCTCTAAACATAGGTTATAATAGCGTATGGAATGGCCGCGGTGATAATTATCGTGCGTGTGCGAAATTTGTCACTCGAACGTTGTGTCGAGTGACGCACGTCACATTTTCATTACTCGAGAGAAGGAGAAAAAATATAAGGTAGTTAGTTAATTATTAGAACGTCACCTTAATACAATTTTTTTTCTGTATTTTCACACGTTCTCGTAACGTGACTTGTATCGTTGCGGGGATTACGCTGTGCGTTATTGGAAGAAAAAGTTGACGCTATCGGCGATTAAATTGATTCAAAGGTTAAATTGAGAGCGGCAGAAAAAAAAGTAAGCGAATAGTGCTGTGTAATCATTGCCAAGGTCCGTTCGGCACGACAGAGGCCTAAAGGGGTTTTACCATAGTTACCCACCTGCTTGACACCCTCCTCCTCATATTCTCGGTTCCAGGGTTGGGCGTAATACGCGGAGACTTGGTACGTAATATCTTATTAATCGGAATTTCGAAATGATTGGCAAAGTGTTTGTGAAATGATTAAGAAGTAGTTTTGCGTCCGTGTTGTTTGTTTCAAGGTCTCGGCTGAAATTGCACTACGTTGGATATCTCTGGTTGCTTGACAGCTCGAGCTTTGTTAAAAGTTATTAATGAGATGTTGAAGTAATTTAAGAAAATCCAAACAATTCGGTTGCATCGATACTGCGAATACCGTCGTCATCTGAACTTTGAGGTAATTTATTTAGTTTGTTTATTTATTTAACAAAATTTGACAAGCGCGTACAGTTCAAAGCTTGGTCTCTGCAATCTATTTTATTTAAAAAATAAAAATAAAAAAAAGTTTTTTTTGTTAATTTATTTTGTGTAAATTAAACAAAGCTGGACTTGTTTAATGTTGGCATAGCAAGCTTGCTATGATGTTGGTATGGTTGACCAATTTATTCTCTTTTTGGTATGCAAACAGGGACAATTCAAGGCTTTTTGTTGTTCCCACTGTCCTTAAAAACATGAGGATTTTACCTCATCAAAATGGAACAGCAGCAAAAGTTAATATTTTGATTATAGTTTAAGCGTATTGTACTAAGATTATTATGCTGTCACGAACGATTTGATAGGATTCAATTCACGATTTGATAGGAGAAAATAATAATAATGTTAGCGTCGAAATTGTGGCAAAAATCTGCGTTTTAATTTTCCATAGAAACTTTTTAGTAATTTTGTTATTTAACTACATGCACCGGTATTGTATTTTTTTTTTTTTTTTTGTTATTATAAAATAGGAGTACAGTTGGTTTTGAGTATTCCAATTTAATTTATGAGTGATTGAGATTCTTTTCATCGGGAAAGTTTGAGTTTTTTGAATCAAACAAGAGGAAACAAGATGGGTTATTTTTTAGCATTTAAAATGAAATTCTAACTACATGTAAGTTACCGTAGTCTTAAAATTTGCATTTAATATAATTTCTTAGCTTTAAATTTAATAATTATTTTAAAACAGATTGGTGTTGTTAATTCTTTTTTTGGAGTCAGCGCGTTAATAAAATTAAAGTGCTCGTAAAAGGTTTTTTTGTTGTTTTGGAATCGTTTTACCGCCGCTTGCAATTAGCATCAGTTTTCCTGGGGTTTTGAAACTCTACGAGAGATTGATTAAGTTTAATTGTAACACAATAATGCTAATTTAGTTTATTAAAATTAATGTAGGCTTAACGAGTTCTATTTTTGGTTTTTGTTTCAACGTTATTTACTGAAGGTGAATCGGCGATTCCTGTCGCGTTTTTGAGGGCTGTGCAACTTTTTGATTATATATTTTGTTGAAGGCGAACGCACGTTGCTGCTTTGACAGTAGCTTTGGTGATAACACGAAACACCGCGGGATATTTTTCAACATTTTCGAACTAGTGTTCGTTCATGTAGGTCGCTTAATGTTTACGGGGTTTGTGCATCTATATAACATTATTACTTTTTTTTATATATTTATATACGCCAATTTCTTTCATTTAATTTTTGAACTAAAAACGGAGCAAATGTGTGTCAGGTGGTTGGTTTTTTTAAGTTGCAATAATTTTACTAATTTACTACTGTGTTTTTATATCAAGCACGTGGTTATCAACGTTAGATTTTACTCCCATAGCCAAGAATTTTTTGCTGCTACTGGTATTTATTATTATTATTTTTTTTTTTTTTAAAAAAAGAAGGGATTGGAATTTTTATATTAAATAAGGCTAAAATTAACATTAGGTAAGCTTTTAAGTTATTTTCTTTTCACTTCTATGAAAAATGACGCACCCATAAATTGTACAGTGGCACTTCTTTTAAAAAAAATTTGATAATCTTTTTTTATTTTTTTGAAAAAGCTTTATTAGTTTGTTTGCAGTTGTTATTGTTTTATGAATTAAAAAGGTGAGTTTCAAAACGCGAGATTAGTTTTTAATGCGTACGCATGATTTGAAAACCGATATTTTAATGAAGGAATATTATCCTTGTAGGTTATTGATCTACCTTGTATTCCGTACAAATTAATAAATCAATGTAATTTCATTGTAATACAGTATCATAATAACTATATTGGTTGCAGGTTTCAAAATTAGCGTCGGCATTGTATACTGTAGTTTTTTTTTTATTTGAGTGTTATTGTCTGATAGATTAAAATGAGGAAATTAATCCGCAATAAAAAGCACACCTGAATTGGAATGTTGTTTACATTTGAATATTATTTATTAATTGGAACTAAAATCGTATTGATGGAAGTAATTTATTAATTTTAAAATTATTCTGAGCTTGTTTTAATTATAAATTACAAACCGCGATTTTCTTTCTTTTTTTTTTTTTTCTATACATTTGCAATGACGACGAATGGCCAAATCAATAAATCATATTATTTTATTGTGTAGTTACACGTTGTCCTCCAGATTATTGGCATTTTTTTTTTTTTTTATACAAGAACGCGATTGCGCTAATTTTTGTGTTGATTAATTATCGCCTTCTGATCAAGAATGAGAAAGCTTTGAGTAAAACGAGGCAACGGTTTTTTTTCTTTTCTTTATTCAACCTTGAATCGTATTGTTTACCTATTTTTGTCTTGGAACATGTTGGATTATCGAAACTTAATATTTTGTTAAAGTCGACGATAATTTTTGTTCGCGATAGCCGCTCGATAATATCGAACGGATTCGACAGAAGGTCAGTGGAACTCGATATCTTTAGTATAAACACGTATACACGTGTTTGGGGAGAAAAAAAAATAATTGGTTTTTTTTTTATAATGAAATTTTTGCGGCCAATTATTAAATTTGCGAGCTAAAAAAAAATATATTTTTATAAAGATTAATACCGGTACTGTAGTTATTGGTACCGATCCTTTTAAATTAATCTTTCAGCGATCATTGATCTTTTCCGGTAACTCAATTCACTCAACTCAATACGCAAATGTTTATGTTGTACTCGTATTTGTCAGATTAGAAATCGAATCATGTTTTGTGGTTTATAGGCTTTATTTATCTGCCAGTTGTGGGTTAAATAGGTAAATCGGGTAAATTGAAGGCAATTAAGGTGAAGTGGATTTAGTCTTTAGATAAACGTTACTATCTCATAAAATAAGAATGCTTGGAGATATTGAATGTAGTGAATATTGAAATAAAAAGATGCTTGGAGAGGTTTTTAGGCCGTCTTACTTCTCGACTGATCATTTTCTTAAACAATCATCTACATTCAATAGCTATTACGTGAACGATTATCGATTAAATTGCTACCTAGCTTTGCTCTATTTGTTCTTTCACGCATTCTACTTGCAAAGCTATTTATACCCCACGTTTTACAGAATCTTTTTTTAGTTTTTGTCAAGTTAACATAAAAGGCCAATATATGGAGGGGAAGACTGACATTCATCAATAATCTACCTTAAAATAAGATATTTCGATTTTTGGTAAAAGAGTACAGTCAACGCGTTAGTACAGTACGGTAATGCGGTTTCGCGTGAAGAATCGGAAAGAACTTCGTCGGCGAATGCATTATTGAACATGATGCTTATAAATTTGTAAGTCGAAAATGACTAACGGAGAGGAAACAGTACATGCACTCCTCGCACAGCGCGAATCTTATATTACGCGATTGAAAAATTGGGGATAATTTTTGACGTAAGTGTTCAAATAAACTCTAAAAACGTTGCAACTTCTTTTTGTAAAACGACTTTTACTACTCCTATCTTCAACTGGGTTTATTACCTTAAGATCATTTTTATATCTTATTAGAATTCTTTTTATTGCTTTCCCTTTTTTTAATTTAATTTAGATTGTATTAATTTTTTAGTTAAATTGCAACGTTAGTTACAAGGTCTTACACACAGATCTTGCTTTTCTTGCAAATCTAAAGATGCAAATTAAATTGCTGTTTACTGCAAAAAATTTTGCAAATTTTGAAGATACGTTCCCCGGCCAGTAGGCAGGAGATTTCCTTTTTCCACTCATGAATATGAGCTAACTACCGGTACTAGTTATTACATTGCTCATGTAGTGTAATGCGTAGAGGTAGCGTTCATAACGATTAGCGAATACCGTACTCGAGAACAGAAAGGAGACCAGTTTTGCGGTACCTGGCAATGTATACAATCCGATCGATACAAACCAGATTCCAATGGCTGGAGATGAAGGAAAGATGTTATTTGCTAGGGTTGATTACGAAAGAATAAAATGGGCGCTGTTTCTTATCGATTTCTGATGGTTAAATGGGTTGTTCGATGTCTTCTAACTAACAGGGATCACAGAGAGATAGATTTTTTTTTTATTTTATTATTTTGCGCACATTTTTATACGAGAACAGTAACAACATACGAGTATATTGAGCTTCACTTGAAGTGCGTGTTGTTTCTTTCTTTTCTTTGCGCTGAGATTTTTCGAGCTTAAGAGCACTTTTAGCTACGAGCTAATTATTTGGAAGCATCGTGTTGACTTGAAAGTTGAAGTGTAGGGGTTCTTATCGAAATTAAAGTGAATGGTTTCTCATGAAAATAGATGAAATTTGATTTTTTTTTTATGACGTTTTAATTACATGTTAAGTCGGTTTGATTTAAAAATAAATTTTTTTTTTAAATTTTTAAAAACTGTTGGATGTATAAACTTTCATAAAAATTAACGGAACATTATTTACCATAATTATTTTAACTTCCTAGGGAAAAGTTAATTACTGTATTGCTACCCGGAAATCTCATCCTTTTCATGTGCAACTGCTCTTAAGCGTCATCTTTTTTTATTATTGTGGTATTCATAATTAATGATACGGTACAGCATAAAAAAAAGTACAATTCATATTTGTAAATACAGTAGGTTTTTTTTAGAAAATGTAATGGCTAATTTGGAATTCGACTTAAGTTACAAAATTTTGGTATTTTTGGTACTTTTAATAACTTCACACCCCCTTAGTAAAAAATAATAATTTACGAACTAATAAGATTTTATAATAAACGTACAGAAAAAGGAAATTAATTATTCTTACATATTACATATAATTTTAATAACGTCATAAGCATAACGTCGGTGGAAATGCAAAACAACGTAAGCGCCAACAAGCTAAAAAGACAAAACCATGTGAGCGACATTATTTACTTTGGCACTTACTTTGTTTTGCATTTTCACCAACGATAAGAAGACCAGGGAAAAAAGCTTAACTGCAAACTCTCTTATAATAATAATAACGTCGGCGTTTAAGTACAATCATGTTTTGTAACGTACGCCCGCATACGTTGGTCATTAATTTGTAAAAGTAAATTTGCTTTAACCATAGCTTTTTAATCTTTTAATTTAAAATCTTAAAAAACTTTTTATCGACCAAAGCCTTGTGGTGGGTTTTCTGTTCTTCTAGTTTTAGCTTCTTGTCGTTATTTTTGTTTAAATTAGCGACGATGAACTCTCTTGATTCAGTTTGATGAATGTGACAGGTTTAATTTGATATTAATTAATTTATGAGTGAGCAGGCAAAGTTCAACTAAAATCCATTTCACATTCGAGATATTAAAGGAGTCGTATTTAATACTGTTCCTCTATAAAAGATCACGAGACGTGTAAGCTACTACATGTACTATGATAATTATGTGGTTATCGACGCATGTTTGACGCTTCATTAAGTTTTAATCAATAATTACTTGGTAATTACAATCATAAAGAAAATTAAAATTAGAAGCAGAAGTCTTTTTCTCGGGTGATTTATTAAAAACCAACAGTTGCAAGTACCGATTTTTTTTTTTTTTATAAAAAAAAGATAAAGTCTTGAGTTACTTAATTTAATTTTTTTTTTTTTTGTGATTATTTCTACTGTATAAGATGCTTTGCTCTCGTGTTATTTTCCCTCATCTCGTCCATTCGCTTTTCATAAACATGAATCGGCTGTTTCAATAAAGCTGTTAGCAGTTTTGTTGCAGATTGAGGTCGGATCTGTTTGATAAAGAATGACGAGAAAAACCTCGCTCTAGTCACGTGATCAAAGTTACACTGGATTTCAATTTAACAGCTGAAAGAATTATTATTCAGCATTTTAAAAGAAGGGGGGAGAAAAAAATGAATGGCATACATATCCATTCATATGATATATTACGCTTTTCCCCCTTCGAATTTGACAGGAATAAAAAACTTTATTTTTTTTTTTATTACCTTTGATTTTTACCGTACGTTTACACTTTGGAGACTATATATTTTGAAAATTTTCGTTAATTTTAGCATCATGCTTTAATTTTAAAAAAAAAATTTATGAAAACAGAACCTTTTAATTTATTAAAATGTACTGTATACTAATTTTAAACATATTATCTTAGGAGAATTTTAAAGAAAATAAATATGAATCTGATAGTTACCGGTATTTAAAATTAATTTGACCGATAAAATTAATGATAACTTCTATCATTTCTATGCATCGAAAGTGAGCGTTAAAATTGACTTCCGGTATCTCCTTATTTCAAATTTATTTTCACTTTTGATTCATCGAGCGTGAGATTACTTTGTGAACGATGTTTTTGTTTGGTGAAGTTCAAGTTGGCCATCGTCTGTTTTATGACGGTCAGTTTCGAACAATAGATTTCAACAACTGTATTGAATATTGTACTGTAAAATATGTAAATCCAGTAACAGTAGGAAGAGTTGAAAGTATAAATATTATGATTTTTGCTTATTTGGTTGGGATTTTTTTTTCTGCTTTATTCACTTTTGCTTTTTTTTTTTTTATCATTTCCGGGGTTTTGTTCTTTTTCGCACCTGAACAATTGACAATAGTCAGCGGTGTTAACCGGCTAACAAAAAAAGGATTTTCTACGTACTGTACATTATGCACCAGTGCTAATAGAATATTTATTATTATTATTTGTTTTTTTTAACGAGTGATTTTTTTTAACGTTTTATCAAGCATTTTGATTGAACTATTTAACGTTCCATGGAATGTTTTTAAAATAAATATTTGAAATTTTTTTTTTTTTTAACGAAAATGAAGTACCGGTACATTAGAGATCATTTTGAAAATCACCTGCTGCTATAAACCTTGGTACAGTACTGTTAAAATAACTGTACACAATTCACATTGAATCTATTGTTTCTTTTATTGAGCGAATGTTTTGGTTTTTACAACTTTTTCAAAATTTCACATTTTTATTATTTTTATTGTAAATAAGCGCAATTTGCATACAGGCTGTTTGCATAAGTTTCTATTATCAAGCGAGCAATTGCGACGCGAGTGGTTTTTCCTTTGGTGCTGATTTAAAATTTGAAATTTAATTTTCTAATTTTTTATCTATTCTCTAAAGTGTAATTAATGTCGCTTTTTCAAATAAAAATGCAACGCGATGCTCGCCGGAATAGCCAGACAAAGGAAGAAAAGCAGCGGATAATAAAAAAAAAAGTAATTTTTTGTGATGCAATTAAGCGTCTTTTTCGTCTCTGCGGTGCAATTTGAACCAAATTTCTATTTGCTATTGTGCTTTAAATGCGTTACATCACGAGCAATTTTTAGCGAACGGATTCGTGCTTACTCATTTCTACAGGGAAGCAGCGCTATTATTTTCTAATTTAACGACTTGATTCCACTTTGTCGCAAGTTTACTATTTTCAATTACAGTACATGTACTACCGTATGTAATCAGGAGATTTGAAGGTTTTAAAAATTTCTCACACAGTGACACGCTCGAAATTATTGCGCTATTGTGAAAAAAAAAATTAGGTTATTAACGAAAAGGTCCTTTAAATAAAAAAAAACGTTTTTATCTTTCTAGCCTTGAATACGTTTCTAATTAAAATATTTTAAATTATTCTTTAAAAGTTTAAATCTTAACTGTAGTTTTTTTTTTGTCGTCAATTGGCGCGTGTTTGACTTTTCAAAATAAAGGATGTTGTAAAATTAAAGGGGTCGTATTGTACTTTTTAAGTTTAAAGAGTATTTATTTGTCAGGTAACGTTTGGAAGCAGTTCAATTTGTTGCCGAAGGTTTGATCGTTCCACTTACAACTCCTTGTTATGTCAAGGGCAATCTGTGAACCATAGTGACAAAATTCATTTCGTGATATTTATTTTTATTTGGTCTGGTTAGTCACCCACTTGGGGTAGAAAGCGGGCACATAATGGGGAAGGGGCTTTTTCATTGTTTAACATGTTTGTTCTAGTTTTTATTTTTTATTTTATTATTATGACGAATATTATTGTACTGTACATGTACAGTGGAATAGCGCAGGTGCGAGTTTATTAATATTATTTAGTAAATATTTACGAGATAATTGTTAGATTAATTTCGATTGAGTTTTGGGACATTTTGTTTCTGTAGTACACAATAATTGATAGCTTAGGACTAATATTGACATGTTGCCAAATAATGACTCATCGCAAATAATAGTTACTGTAGTATTGTAATTTTTGTTCTTTTAATGAAAATTAAACGTTGGATGTTTTCTCCAGGCTATTTTGTTTTTTTGTTTAATTAGTTGCAGGTATATTTTATGTTTCATTACACCGTGACTGAATTTGGATTGTGAAACGCTTATAACGCACCGATTGCAAGAGTTAAAATTAATTACGGTATCGGTCACTTTTTACAACTGAAAGTTAAAAAAATAAAAGAATAATAATAAATAAATAAAAAATAATTATGTTGTACATGTACTGTATTTTGAAAAGATTAAAAAGTAAACTACTGTAAATATTCTTATTTCGATTTTTAATCTATTAAAATCGATTTTGTGTTTATAATTATTTAGAAATTCATTGAGATTAGGGTATTATTGCTTAGAGCATCTGAAAATTATCAATTACAGTAATTCGGATTTTATTACCGGTAATATTCGAATTTAAGTCGTTTACTGATTTTCGCATTATGATTTGTTTGCGTTTTTGACTGTGAATTTCAGTGCTTGCCATATTATCGTTGGTGACTGCTATAAGTTATTGAATTTTTTGTGTTCATTTAACACTGTTTTCATTTTATGCTCGAAGATATACTGTAATTGTAAAGAATTTCCGAAACTTGAAAGTATTGTTACTTTCTAATTTTTGCACGATTATACGAAGGAGAAAAAAATGTTTAAAAAATATAATTTTTTTTTTTATTATTTGTTTAGGTTGGCGTTAATTAAGCGATGCCCGTTCTTCGTTCTCGATGGTCTCCCGTGGCTGGAGGATGGTGTCGTCGAACTTTCCGTTTCATTCGTACTCCACTGCTCCTATTTCTAGCATTTTTCGTATGGATGCAGTTGCTCATCAACTCGAAAACCCCCATTCAAAACGGACAATCAGATTCCAATGGTGCTGGAGGAGGAGGACTTTCAGACGTGTTAACGGGACCAGACCGTTCTCAGTTATCTTATAACGAATTTATAAATAGGGTTAACAATTTATCTGTCAATAATAATCATTCGAGCGGCGGCGGGGTTTTTAACGCAAACGCGCGTACCGCGTGGACCAATAATAATATTAATATTTCAAACCAGGATATTGTCAGTTCTACGAACATCAACGTCATTCATAACTCGAGTAGTATTAGTGATATTCGGTGGCTGATTCAGCAGGCTAACCAAGAACAAAAAATATGGAACGAAGATCGGTTTGGACCTGTAGCCCCGGATACGGTCATATTTTTAGTTCAAGTCCATACCAGATTACCATATTTACTGGATCTACTGGAAGCTTTTCGCAACACGAAAGGAATCGAAGGAGCACTGTTAATTTTTAGTCACGACGTTTATGACAACGATATAAATGTTGCCGTCCAATCTATTGATTTTGCCAGGGTAAGAGTTTAATTAATTAGTTTTTTTTTTCTTTTTTTGTCTTTTTTTTCGAAATTTGTTTAGTCGGCAAAGTAAAAATAATGACGTTAATAACAACTCGAGCACTACTTCCGCGTCGCTCTGTCGATTCTCAAAATTTTATTTTGACGCCGTGAAAACATCCGTCTATAAAAGTCAGCGTGAAGTTTATTTTTAGTTTTAGTAAGTTGATGTTTTCTCATGTTCGGCGTATTGAAAGAAAAAGTATAGGATAAATAAGCGGTAAAATCCGTCTGTTAAATTTTAAAGAAGTTTTTTTTTTCTTCTAAGAATCAAGTGGTGCAGCGAAACCATAATAATTATACAAATCTAGTTTTCCAGATGGGTGGGGTGTCTTCTTTTACGGAATTTTATTATCGGAACAAACTTGCCACAAAAATAATTCAATTATGCATTGCGCAACATTCAATACACTTAGAAAATGTATTGAGAACGAAAAAAAAAAAAATTCGATAAAATATATTTATCCAGTGTAAAACAAACACTGTTTGACATTGGAATTATTTCCATCAAAAAATCTTTTTTTTTTTATATATATTTAAATCCTTTTTAAATTATGAATTAATTTATTATAATATAGTTTTTAATTTCATTCACTTAGGTCATGCAGATTTTTTATCCGTACTCAACCCAAGTTTATTCGAACTCGTTTCCAGGTCAGGACCCGAACGACTGTCCTTGGAATATGAGCAAAGAAAAGTAAATAATAAAATTATATTCTTAACGTTTGATATTCGTCGTGCATATAATTATTTGAAGTGTTATTTTTTTAAAAAATTTTTTTAATTTTTTTAAATGAAAACGTTGTTTTTTAAAGAGCCTTAGAGTTGAAGTGCAACAATGCAGAACATCCCGATTTATACGGTCACTATAGGGAAGCCAAGTATACTCAAATTAAACACCATTGGTGGTGGAAGGTAAATAGTGTTATAATGTGGGTTTTCGTTAAGCGATATGCTTGGTTACTAAGCGTTAATATTTATATTTGGCAGATTGGTCGGGTTTTTGCAGGATTGCGTGCGATTAGAAATCACACTGGTTTTGTGGTTTTTTTAGAAGAAGACCATTACGTAATGCCTGATATTCTTCACGTTCTCGGTTTGCTCGATGTTGCTCAACAACAACATTGTCCTCAATGCAACGTTCTTTCTCTTGGAACCTATTTAAAATCAATTAACTTTGGAGCAGACTCCGGCCGAGTAAACATTTTTTTTTTTTGCAAATTATTTTTAGTTCCGGATTTATTTTTTTTTTTTTAATTCAGATTGAAATTTGGCCTTGGATTGCTAGCAAACATAACATGGGAATGGTTTTAAAAAGAAACGCGTGGGAGCAAATTAGATCGTGTTCTGAGGTAGTTTCTTTGTTGTGGTTTTTTTAATTGATTGTGATTTTATATAAATATTTTTTTTAAAAAATTTTAAACACCCGGTACGTATTCCTTTTATTTTACAGAAATTTTGCAAATTTGACGATTATAATTGGGATTGGTCATTGCAACATATCAGTGCCAATTGCCTCAAGAATAAAATGTCTGTTTTGATGGTAAAAGCGCCTCGCGTATTTCATATTGGAGAATGGTACATTAAATTTTATTTTTTGTTTTAATATAAGTTAACCGTTTTAATTTTTTATTTTAAAGTGGAGTTCATCATAAGGATAAAAATTGTTCTTTAAATCAAATGATAAGCAAAGTTCGAAAGTTGATAACAACGGCTAAAAATCACATGTTTCCTAAAAAATTAAATTTGGTTCGGGCTTCACATCGAGCTGCTAAAAATCAGAAAGGCAACGGAGGATGGGGAGATGTACGTGATCATTGGTTATGTCTTAAACTACTCAACGAAACGTCTTCTGTTTACTCCTAGTCTCGGCTTCACTTTCTAGATAAATTTCTAATGAACTAAAACGAGTGCTTTTATGAGGCCAGTATGAGTTGTGATCCCTCTTACACGTTGCCAGTATTAACTGCGTATGTTGTTGTCCCAGGCTAGTGTTACTTTCCGTGTGGTTTGTGTGTTTCGTTAAAAGTCGCACGGACACTTTTTTACAGTACATGTACAGGTCTGCAAGTAGGAGTCGACTTTTCAAATTCGTTGGTTACTACTAACTTTTAAAATATGACGCGAGCACACTTTACTACGAAAAATTTTTTTAAAAAAAATTATATAATTTATGTACTGTAATTAAAAATATTCTCTATATGAAAAACTATTTTTATTTTAAATGTAATTTTGCAAGCAAATTAAAAATTTATATTAATGACTTTGAAGAACTGATTTAATTATTATAGACGATGAAAACTGTTTACTAGATCACTAATTTTATTTAAAAACATTTTATTTTTTATATTAAAATTTCTGGTTCTTAAGACACATAAAAATTATAAAATAAACAAATTATTGATTTGTAACTTCGCTACGGTGCGCAATTATATTGGTTTATTTTTTATAATTAACATAAGTGCTTTTAATTTCGATTTATTACGATGTTGCAAATATACTAGTCAAGTAAATAGGTGTTTATATTAAATTGAAAAGAATTAATTGTTTACAAACGAAAAGTCATAGTTTAAGGAATCTTATTTTTTAATTTTATACTCTAAATGATTACTGTATTATTGAATTTTTAAGCTGGAACTACAATTTATCGAAGATTATTTGAAATATTTTGAAAGCTTCTACGTTAAAACGAAGGTGCTGTAAAACTATTAGTTTTTCTTTTTTAATCAATTTTTGTAAAACACGTTTTGCGTAGTTATTTTATAATTATACTGTAACACAAAAAAAAAATTGTAAACTGTTTGTAAGTATGTTTTACGAATGACTGTATTGTTCTTTATAGCAATTTAAAAAAATATCTTGTTTTTTTCTTACAGTATATGTTTATAATCGATGTCAAATGAACTTCGAAATGTATACATTTTTCATATTTTCTATTTTGTATCACAATAATATGTAATTAAATCTTTTAAAAGATTTCGAAAGATTTGGTTATTTATTTTTTTTTTCTTTTATTGAAAGAAAAAGTTAAAAACTTAAGAGTAATAATAATCCAAACGTGATAAATTTAGTTTGCCATTATAGAACGATAATATTGAATTTAAGTTTAATTAATATTGCCAGGGGAAAAAAAATTTAATAATAGTTTCAAGGTTAAATTACAAGAAGATTGGAAAAAATTATGAAATTGATACAGTAGTTTTGAAATTTACTGTTGTAAACGAAAAATAAATGAGGAATCAAGATACATCATTAGAGCAAGGTGAGTCTTGTAAGACCTTGAAACAAAAGCAATAAATTAAAAAAATAAATATTAATTAGAATTTAAATTCAGATAAATTTAATTAAGTTTAAAATTTAACCGCGTCTGGGGGCTCTGTAACGTAATTATGCAATCATGTAATAATAATTGTTATGCACTCAATACAATGTCCGGTAAAATGTTTTGCAAACATTCACGAAAGAGAGCGTTTTAAGTTTTATTATGCCATTCAGGTTATAAGTGGGTAAACTTGCTTGAAGGTCAGGTGCTTTCATCTTTTAAACCCCGCATTTTCAAAATGGACGACTAATATTTTTGTGTTGTTGTTTTGGAGTTGATTTCGTAGCGATGATTTTGTTCTTTATGTTTTTTAAAATCCATTGGGCAGCTGCATGAAAGCGCAGGAGAATAACGGCAAATGTGGTGATTGTGAGCGTGGAACTATTTGGTGCATTACAGGTAATTATCAATCTTATAGAATGAAAATAATTATTATTATGGTGATGTGTATGCGTGTATTACTATTTACTTGTGTGTATAAAATGACTGCCAGCCACTTTACATATGTGTTACTCGGTAGCAGCTGATGTTCAGATGCTCGATTTTTCCTCGCGTTGTTAACACTTATCGAAATTTAAAATTTATAACTATGCGTATTATTCATTTTATATTTTAAATGATTGAACGAGTATTTAATGTGTTATTTATTTCATTTTTTTTTTAAAGAAGAAAAAAACTGATTGACATTTACACACTGTAGATTTTCGAAAATATGACCTCGTTATTTTTTTTTAAAAATAAAAAATAACAATACAAAGCTTAATTTTTATTTTCAATAATAATTATTATAGAGATTTGTGCTGTTGACCTTGTTTCTCATTCATTAAACATTTACTTGAGTTTTTAATATTCTTGAAAGGATTTCAAGTTTTTATTAAAAAGATAACTTATTGAAATTGTATATACAAGGTAATAATTTATTTCAGTAAATAAATCAAAAAACATGAGTGCGTGTTAGGCTTAGTCTATTTAAATTTTAACTTTTATTATCGTTTACAATCACACGTGCAAAAGTTTCATACTGTATTTGAAAAACCAAATTGAAGAAACGTGTGATATAAAACAACTTTTTAATATTGTTTCGAAATATTTTTAGGGATTTGGTTGTGCGATTGGTGTTGTGACATAGGTGATCAGGATTTGATAATTCGAATATTCGTTCTGCACATCATGAATGACGAGGCGAAGAAATGGACATGCGAGTATTGTACGTACGAAAATTGGCCTCAAGCAATCAAATGCACTTTGTGTCGTGGAATGCGACCTCCTCGATGGATTGCGGACGAGATAGGACACCGGGAGCAAGAGACGACGGAATTAATCACCTGCGGGAGTGTTGGAACTGTGAGTGTAGGAGTAGGTAAGAGCGGGAAAGTGTGTGCTAATATTGTAAGTGGAGGTAAGAATCAAGGTAATCTCATCACGACAAATAATAGTGAGATCTCGGTAGCGCCTGTCGACGCGGCTCACCCTGAATCAAATTTCACTAAATGGTCTTGCAGTCGTTGCACATACCTAAATTGGCCTCGCGCGAACAGATGCACCCAATGCAGGATGTTTCGGTCGAAAACGTCACCTACAAATGCTTTAGGCTCTTCCGCTGAGCTTTCTTGGTCGAAGAAAGACGCATCCGAGGCTTGTAACGAGTCTGGTCCACCTTTTCGAAATTCCCCTAACTCCCCCGAACCTCCGCGAGATTCCTTGGTTTTAGCCGAGCAACTGCGCGCCTTGACTAATAAATGGGTTTGTTCAGTGTGCACGTACGAGAATTGGCCGAAATCTTTGCGTTGCATCTTATGTCAATCTTCACGTTCGAGACATAATGAAACGTCGTCGTCTGCAGCACGCTCAATCAGCCCCGAATGTGAAGAAAATCGTCGAAACGGCAGCTCAAGGCGGTCTCCTATCATAGATCAACCGGCGCAGGAGACGTTTTCGTTGAATCTATGCGCGGCTAGCACTTCGGCTTCGGCGGTCAATAATTACGAACAGGAAATGAGACTGAAACAATTGAGGAATTGTATGCGAGAGGCGGATTGGCCGTGGTTGAACGCTTGTTTAGGGGTTGTGAATGGTGATCCCAATCCAGTGGAAGTGTATCTTTCGTCCGGGGGAGATCCATCCAGGCAGCTAACACAAAGCGAAGTGAACTTGCTCAGTAGACCTAGATCTTTTGACGTCGGACACACGCTCGTCCATTTAGCCATACGCTCGCACAGGGAAGATCTTTTAGCTCTGTTGTTGGCTTCGGCAGATGCGTCTTGTGGGGTGCACAAGAGGATGCCGTCACATGTCTCACCTGATCTGGCCAATGACATTAAAAGGCATCTCGTTTCTTCGCTGAGAAAAAGAAAAGGAGACTTTCCCTGTCACTTTTTTTCGGAAATTGCCACCTTTGCGTTACCTTCAGGTAATTTTATTTTTATTTATTATAGTATAAAGTTGAGATTTTTTTGTTACGATTTTTGGAAAAATATTTATAATTTTGCTGATGCATTTACATATTTCGGTTTTTATGATCCGTTTGAAGAACTTTAGAAAAAAGATTGTAGTAGTGAACAATGAGTCGTCTCTTTAAACTAAGAAAGTTATAACCTATAAAAAAGTTTCAACTTAGGAATTTATGAAGATATTAAATGTTTATGAAAGGAAAACCATTTTAACAATAAAAAAATATCCGGTTATGACTACAGTCATGTACTTGTTAATCAGTAAAAGCTCAAAGGTTTTTATAAAGTCTGGACTTTTTAAAAAAAAAAACTTTTAATTTTCTTCTTTTTAGAAATATATAACTTAAATATTAACAGGGTTTTTTTTAAACTACAGTAAAATGTTTATTATTATTTACTTATGGGCAAAAAAAAAATAGGGACCCAAATTATGCTCCAATGGCGATATTTGTTCTTTATTGTTGATGAGAAAAATGGATCTGCAAGATTCAACTTTTTTTCAAATAAAAATTTACATTGTTCTTCAACTATTAGATAAGGGTCACGTTTACCTCAATTATGGGAGATAAACAGTACATTACTGTGATAAGCGTGACCTACTTGGCAAATTGGCAATGAACCACAATGTAGCAAAAGATAAATTATTCTCAAAATGTATTTTTTTTTTTAAATTTTAATAAGTACATTTTTTATTGTAATTCAAAAAGGCTGTAGTTTAGAAATGAATTTTTTATTTAATGTAAAATTTAATTGTGCATTTTTTTTTCTTTCTTCTTGTTAGGCCCAATTTGCTTTTATTTGCTTGAGTCTTGTCGATAAATTTAAAATGCTTTGTTTGCTATTTAAATGTTTTTAATAATATCCTCTTGCTAAGTTGGTACTGTATATTTTTATACAAACTAGAATTTTTTGAGGTTTAAATTGTGTTGTCACATCTACAAAAACTGTTATTCAATAGAATATAAATTAGCTTTACCGGGCGCTCTACAGTACTGTGTAATATTATTTTTGATTCATTTGACATTTTCAACGATATATTAGGGTTTTCTGCTCTTAAAAATAAATTAAACATAGGGTAAATAATAATTATTATTAAAGACAGTAGGCCTACATGTGCAGCCTACTACAGTACATGTATGTTGAAATACAACTGCATTGCGAAATGTCTGTTATTTATATCAAAAATGGTAATAAATCTGTGAAGAATAAAAATTGTTATTTGAAAATGGTAAAAGGCTAAAATATATTAAGTTTAAGGAAAATTCCCTTAATTATAATACATGTAATTATTGTTGAAAACTTTGTCCTTGGATGCGACCTTGTTTATTTAAATAGAATAAACTTAGCTACTAAGCTAGGCATAACTTACCTTAATCTTATTTTTAAATAAAGATTTTATTATTTTTACGTTTTCTGTTTTTATAAATAAATTAAGACTACAGTTACTAATTAAATGTTTTACGGATGTTTAATTTCGAATGTGATCTTAAGCATGGTTTGCAAACATTGGGGCTTCAAGTACATGTAAATCGTTAATACAGTATACATTAATATATTAACGATTTACTTGTAGCTTCACTATTTTTAAAAATTAGAAAAAATATATATACTGTATATGTATTTTTTTAACTTTCAAATGTAAATACAATAAGATGTTTATTGAATTTTTGTCAATTTATTTAAATAATGTTGTATTTATAACTTTTGTAGAAATCGAAGATCTTCCTCCAGATATCCAGGAGCACTTGTTCGATGAATTACTAGATCGAGATGTACAAAAAGGTTAATTGAAAATGGTATTAGAGAAAAGTTAACAAAATTTAAAATTGTTTACTGTTATGACATTTAGAATTAGAAGAAGAGTCTCCTGTGATCAATTGGAGTCTCGAATTAACTGAGCGACTAGGAAGTCGCTTGTATGCGCTGTGGAATAGGACTGCGGGGGATTGTTTGTTAGATTCGGTACTGCAAGCCACATGGGGAATTTTTGATAGAGAAAATATTCTCAGAAGAGCTTTGAGTGATAGTTTGCACGATGCAGCTTCTGTGTAATTATTTAAAAATAAAAATGTTGTATCTTAAATGTAATTTTTAATTTTATTATATTATTTTTTTTTTAGATTTTATCCTCGTTGGAAAGAATACGAAACCATGCAAGCTCGTTTAATGCATTTTACGCTCGACGAGTCTCAATGTCAAAGAGATTGGGCTCTTCTTCTTAGCTTGGCAAGTCAACCGGGAGCATCATTAGAACAAATGCACATTTTTACATTAGCGCACATTTTACGTCGTCCGGTGATTGTTTACGGGGTGAAGTACGTCAAAAGCTTTCGGGGAGAAACTATTGGTTTCGCTAGATTTGAAGGTATTGTTTTAAGTATGTTGTGCATTTGCATTTATTAGGTAATGTAATTTTTTTTCTCCCATTATTTTCTAGGCGTTTATTTACCAATTTTGTGGGAGCAAAGCTTTTGCTGGAAGAGTCCTATTGCCTTGGGTTACACTAGAGGACATTTTTCCGCTTTAATTTCAATGGAACCGGAGACCAATGATAATCTGTGTGCGGGGGCAGACATAAGAAATACTGATGAACTCAAAGTTACATTTCTACCTTTGACAACAAATGAGGGCAAACTTTTACCTGTTCCGTTTTTATCCAACGCAGAGGTATTTTAACGTATTTTATTAAATTAAGAATTTGATGGTTCAATTTTTACAAGGATTAAATTTACTACTTTTATACTCGTTTGATTTTAGATCGGCCAAGAAGAAAGAATTTTACGGCAGTGGTTAGATTGCTGTATTATGGAAGGTGGAATTTTGGTTGCTCAACAGCGCATTCAACGTCGTCCTCTTATGGTGGCGCAAATGGTTGAGGAGTGGCTAAATTACTATCGGTGTGTGAATCCCTATGCACCTCGAACGGTAAGACCAGTGGGGAATCGAGGAGGGAGACCAGCAGGGTATGCTAGCGATGGAGATTCTGATGATGAATGAATTATTCTGGAAAAATGAGCATTTAATAGTGACCTGAAATTATCGAAATATGTAGATGTTAAAAAATATGACAATTTTACTCAATCAAGCCTACACACGTTGTAAAATTGTTTTTTTTTCTTTTTGTTTTCCGTTTTCGATTTTAGAAAAAAACTAATTATATATTGTACATAAGGGGTTAAAAAGACTGTCTATTACAGTATATAAATAATTAAAAATAGTAAATGTGTATATATACAAATATAATTGAAGATGTAAAAACGCACTAAATTATAAGAGTTTTAATATTCAATTATCTGTAGTTGAAGGTTTATTGATTATTATACTTAACACAATCATTTTGTTCAACATTTCAAAGTTTTCATTATGCGCAAAACAAAATTTTGGCGCACTCTTATAATAAAACAATACAGTAACATCAATCTTATAATAGTCTGCAAAATTTTAATGAAAGTGTTAAAGTAAATTGTAAAAGTTAAAATTTTTGTATTTCGAATATAATTATTTTAGTATGGATAGCGGGAGAATAAGAGTGGTACCGGTGGTTGTATGTAATCACTCATCAGATTATAAATTAAGAAAAATTGTTTAGGAGAGATAAGTATATGAAAATAATTCATTTTTTTTTCTTTTTAAGAATAATCATTCGAATTTGTGTGAATTCTTTTTTTTTAATAATTTATTATCTTATAATTTTTAATATCTTGTAAATGTAAACAAACAAGGATGAAATCTATGTAAATTTAAAATAATTTGTTTTTTGATCTTATTTATTTTAAAATGAATTTTCTATTTTGGTCAGGTGTACTTATTAAGTCTGTAAGGAAATAGGAAGTAGCTTCGTGTTGAAGTGCCTATTATAAAATAAAATTAATGTACTTCAAAACTGGTTTTTGAAAATGAACCGGTATATACCTAATTCTTAATAATTAACAGATTTAATTAATTAAACTTCTTTTTATATTACGGGTTTTAATAGACAATTTTGCTTATCTTTGCGAATTAAAATTTTCCATTTAGTTTATACAAGTTTAGGTGCTGGTTATCAGTATAGAAAATACAAACAATAAGTAGATTGCCTTGAGTAGATATTCAGTAGTACTGTACAGTATAGTCTTTTTGGTATTATAGTACATCCACTGTACTTTTTTCGACAGTAACTTTATCGCCTCTTCGCGACTACTGTAACTGATTTCGTCCTTGGGAGTTTGGCAGATAAGCATATTGTTTATTTCAACAACATAGTTTGGAGGAAGTAATGATTATGATAAAATAACTAATAAACAAATAAATACAAAGTATTTTCAACAGTCGATGCAGCTTATTTAAAGGATTATTTAGACGTCTGCAAAATGGAGGCCGATGGAGTTGTTCCTGATGTGATTTCTAAAGCACCAAAGGAAACTTTAAAAGTAAATTAAAATTTATTTAAACATTATTGTACAGCATTATTATTAATTGTATGCAATTCTATATTTGCATGTTTATTAGGTAGTATATCCAAGCAAGGCTATTGTTAATAATGGCGCCGAATTAACACCTACCCAAGTTTTTGAAAAACCTAAAGTAGAATTTTCTGGAGATCCAAAAAAGCTCTACACTCTTATTATGTCAGGTAAAAATACCGCATCAAATTAATCGATAATTCAAAATTTTAATACTGTACATCACCAATTTTTTTTTTAGAATTATGCAAAGCGTAATTATAATAATGATAAAAAAAATGAAATTATTTTGTTAAAATAATTACACTACGGAATTATTAATTAACATTATTCTCTATTTTTTGGTGGGGAGATTTCAGATTTTTGATCATGCAGAGAAAACAATTTTGTTAATATAATTATGTACATGCATTGTTCTGTGATAGCCTACATTTTATTTCTTAGCTTTGTTTCATGCAGTTATTTGAATATTATTTCATTCTAAACAATCTGCCACTTAGTGAACTGATCGAAGTTATGATAAAATTATGTACCGTCGATGCAGTCAATTTTTATCACATGGGGCGTTCCCTAGATAAAAAGGAACAGGAGGTTTTTGCAATTACATTTTACAGGAGGCTACATGTAGCTTAATGGCAATCGATTGTTTAGCTTATTCAAATTCTGAGTTATTATTCTAATTATTTAGGAATTACAAACTGAATTAAAGATTTATTTAAACTTATAGAATTTCACAAATAAAACCAAAAGGTCAAAATAATATATTTACATCAATTTGAAGTAAATAGTAAACAAATAAATATTATATAGGGACAATTGCGCCAATATCAGTTCTTTAAATACAGTAGATCATGATGTATTATTTTTTTAATATTTCTAAATTAGATCCTGATGCACCTTCACGGGCCGATCCTCAATTCAGAGAAATACTTCATTGGTTAGTGATAAACATCCCAGGAGGAGATGTTAGTAAGGGAGAGACAATTGCAGAGTACATTGGTTCCGGTCCACCTCCAGACTCCGGTGAGTAAATTAATTATTCATTTACACATTTATATTGGTAAAGCATTTTGATATAATTATTATATTGTAACGTAGGTTTGCATCGATATGTATTTTTGGTTTTTGAGCAGCCTGGAACTATAAATGCTGACGAATATCGAGTTCCAAAAACCAGTAGACAAAATCGACGTTCTTTTAAAACTTTGGCATTCGCTGCCAAACATGGTCTTGGAGATCCAGTGGCTGGCAACTTTTATAATGCTCAATATGACGAATACGTTCTTAAACTTCGGGAACAAATAAAAGATTAGTTGTTCTAAGTACAAAATGTTAAGTTCGTTGTTATGACATTGTTCCAAGTTAAAAATGATTGGTCATCCAAATAACAAAGAAACTACTCTTGAATGTCGATCCTACTGTTTATAACTTTTGGTAACTATCCTATGGTAACGCTAACAAATAAACTGTAAAAATCAAATACTACATGCAGCACGTGAATGTAGGCTATTACGTAAGTAATTTTGAGAAATAAGTTACAATTAATAGATGATAATCAAGTACAATCGGTCTCGATTTGCTGATTGATACTATAATAATTCCGTCAATGATTTCCATATCAGATTTAAAAATCAACAGACGTAATTAATCATTTTTGCATAAAGTTTACTTTGTATTTTAAATGTGCTGCAGTAAAAAAAAAGTTTAATGCGTATTCAAATTTTCGATCAAGGCACCTAGAATTTAATTTTTATTATCTTCAGAAATTGTCAATTGAGTGCTGATAAAAGTTTATTAAACACAAAAACAGCTCTTTCGAATTATAAAAAATATAAGGTAACGAAATGTCTAGAATTCTCCGTGCTACCGGTACTATGATTTTTTTGGTTTGCGTAAAATTCGGAAAACCTGGCCAGACGATAATTTTTGACCTCAATAACCTTTGAGCTCATTTATGCCAAATTACAGTAAAGTTATGTACATCGTCACCCTAATGAGAAACCAGCGTAACTCCACTTTTTTTCAAAAATGACTTTTTGGTTCCATCTAGTGGAGAATTTGTTAATCTATGTTTACACAAAATCTTGTAACTCCAGTACAACCCCTTTAGGTTAAAAATGACGAATTTCTAAAACTTGTAACTCCATACAGCTCGTAGCTTAAGGAAAACCTTGTAACTCCAGTAACAGCTGATTTCAAGTTTACGCTTGTTTTGCAGGTTTTGGGATTTTTTGTGCAATATTTTGGTAAGTAATAATGGTGTTTTATGAACTTTAAACGTTATTTATAATCTATATTATAGTAGGAAATATTAATAGCTAGACAATAATGCTATCTCGAGGGAGAAAAATTCTAAATTTAGCCTTGGAAAAAGCCAGTGACCAAGCGAGTACCATTATAAGGTTAGTTGCTCTATAAAACTTTTATGAACTACAAATAATCTTTTAATAATATTAATAACTGTCAATACTTTACAACACTGACTTATATTATCTTTTTTAATACTTTTAGTTCTCATAATGAGGAAAAGTTATGTGAACCTGTTGATATTGAAATTGATGTGACCGCCGATCATGTTCTGCCAACCAATGAAGTGGGATTGATTGAGATTGTCTATTTTGATGCAAATGGTGAGGAAATTTCCAGAGAAAAATGTGAACCAGAGCCATTGGAAGTTGAAACCACTGAAAGTGCCACTACATTTACTAATGATAATGCTGCTGCTGAACTAGTAACTGTTAATACAAATGATGATAATGAAGATCATAATATTGAGCCACCAAGAAGACGTTCAAAGAGACAGAATGTTAATTCTTGCAATTGGCATGCAAAGAGACAAAGATTAAATCGTGAGCAAGGATTAGAATACGAAGGAAGAAAGAAAATAAACGACAAGATTTTGTATGATGAAGCTAAAATGCCTCGAACATTAAAGCCAAGATGCAAGTGCACGGATGAAAAAGTACTGTTAAAGTGTTCAAGTTTTAATGAAGATGAAAGATTGATAATTTTTAATACTTTTTGGAAAAAAACATGGGAAGAAAAAAAGATATTTGTGCAATTACTTACTGATTCTACTGTAGTTAAACGACCAAGAGGGAGAACAAATGAAGACAAGTCAAGAAGAAAGCAGACATTTACATACTTTTTGAAAAAAGGAGGTGAAAGAATAAGAGTTTGTAAAACATTTTTTACAAACACTCTTAATATTGGTGAGTGGACTGTGTCTTCTTGTGTGTTTTTTACTTATTGATAATTTAATAATAAATAATAGGTAAAAAATATTTCTGGTTTTATTAATAATTAAAAATTTCATTCAATAGCATAGTACGGATAATAATTTTTAACAATTTTGTGAAACATAGAAAAACTCGTAACTCCATAAAAGTGAGCATTTTTCGAAAGAAAACTCAGTAACTCCACTAAATTAAATAATACTTAATATTTTTCACTTTTACTTTTATAAAATCAAGCATAAGGTAAATATTAAGTTTAAAAAAAAAAAATGGAAAAAAAGACGTATTAATTTTTAAAAAAAACAGTTTTTTGTTCCCCCTGAAAAATTTTCAAAAATGGAGTTACGCTGGTTTCTCATTAGGGTGACGACATGTACTGTAATTGAGTAATCTTTAGGACTCCCCTTATTGAAAATAGGTGAGTCCGCTACAAATCCTCTCTTTTTTATCCAAAACGGTTGTCCTTGAATTGCCTCTGCTTTTCAAAAAGTTTACTCGACACGTGTGAGATTGACGGTGAAGAACTAAAAGAAAAAAAAAGTTACAAAAACAGGTTAATTATATTTCTCGATAACTATTAATATCAAAATAATATAGAAGTTTATCTCAATGTTCCGATTTCAATCTATTTTGAAATATGGCTATAGTACATTGACGAAGTTAGTTGGAATGGAGGCTGCCGGCATTGTCCCCGATGTCATCGCTGTTGCACCATCAAAAGGAATTCAGGTAGGGGCCTAATAATAATTATTATACTAAACGTTTATTTATTTATTTTTTACTAAAATACCCTGGCTATTTTCCACTGGCACATTTTGATAAATTGACAGGTGAAATATGCCAGTGGGGTAGAGGCCGTTGGTGGCGAATTAACTCCCACCCAGGTCAAAGATCAGCCAACGTTAGACTACGAAGCAAATTCTGGAAAACTTTATACCGTTGTTCTGACTGGTAAGAGTTTTATTTTGTAAACGGTGAGATTTAGTTCAGAATGTACGTTTTAATAATTATTTAATTGGCACTGATAGCTGACATAATGATTAAGTATTTTTTTAATATTGAAAGGGTGGCGATATTTTTCCAAATGAGCATAATTCGCGGTTTCTAAAGCCATTTAATATGAAACAATAGAGGCTTTAGCTTGAGGATTAATTTCAATATAAGAAAAAGTAATTGTTTTAAAATAGATCCAGATGCTCCATCGCGAGCTGATCCTAAGTTTGGAGAATGGTTACATTGGTTAGTTGTTAATGTTCCTGGAAAAGATTTGAGTAAAGGGGAAGTGATCAACGATTATGTTGGATCGGGACCTCCTCCAAACACCGGTGAGTTTTTCCAACACAATCAAAAAAGCAAGCTAAACTTGCATATTTGCTGTCAATGAGATGCACTAAAATATTTTAGTGCATCAAGGTTATCTGGTGTCAATCATTATTATATTATGCAGGTTTGCATCGTTATGTGTTTCTCGTTTATGAGCAGCCTGAAAAGATAAGCGTTGACGAGCCTCGCCATACTAAATACAGTGGAAAAAATCGTAATAATTTTAAAATTGGCAGTTTTGCTAAGAAGTATAATCTTGGCGAGCCTGTTGCTGGAAATTTTTATGAAGCTCAGTTTGATGATTACGTTCCTAAGCTTTATGAGCAGCTGAAGGATTAATAAGTGATTGAAAATACGGTTGTATATGGTATACCTAATAAATTGCCTAATTCACGTTTGAAAATATATACAGCAGGATTAAAAAAAGGTTTTACCACAATATGAGTTTTATTTTGTTTTTAAAAAAATCGGAACAATCAATTGAAATTTATAATACAAAGTTAGACTACGTAATATTATGTACGATAACAATATGAGCAAAAAAATATGGCAGTGCTTTTATGTTCGTTTTTTTGTATATAAGTTTACATAATACATGCGGTAATGGAACGAACAGCACACTCGAAAACGACCATTGACAATGCTCTCAACTTTTTTGAATTGTATACGAATTGAAATGCTGTGGGTAAAAGTACAGTATAGAATTTTGTGTTAATGGTATATGACTTGTAATAATTATTATAACAAAGTACTTAAATCTCTTCAAGTTAATTTGCAATATTAGCCCAATTACCGGAAGTAAATGCAAATTCATTATCCTGTTATGGCTATCGACTTGTTTCTCGGAGTAAATTTGAGAAAATAATTAAATTTGCCAATTCATATTATAAATATTATGATAAAAAACGGTAAAACCGGTTTTGTATGAATAGTTACTGTATAATAATTATTAAAAGTTTTATTCTTATAAAAAAAACCATTTTAACGTGCATGTCAAGAGGAAATGGCGAGCCAAATCGTAGAATTCGAAAGCCAAACTGAATAGCGAACTAACGCAAATCATACGATTAAGCTTGCTTGCCCTTTAATTATATCATTCTAAATGGTTCGTCATTATGGTTTCGCCAAAATGTTACCATTACGAATGATCTAAAATATGTGTCCCATAATTATCGTTAAATTCCCCATCTTAATTGAAATTAATGAAAATATAGTATTGCCCTGATAGGCTTTTGAGTATGTCGATGACAATTTATACTGTTCTTCAAAAAAGCTGTTCATTCAACTATTAATAATTGCAGACTTCGAACAGTAAACACATTTGCTAACATTGTTCTTTGGTTTTTATCAAAGTTAGGTCATTTTCCTCACTATCTTTAACACTTGACTCTTCGGTGGATCCAAATTCGCCTGTTTTATCTATAAAACTTTCCATTAGATCTTCAGAAGGCAAAGATTGTGGAGCATCTTTATCTTCTGTAGGGCATTCGTCATTTCGCTGTTCCGTTTCTGTCTCTTTATCAATTTTCTTAATTCCCTCGTCGTTTGCTGCCTTGTCGGCATTTCTATTAATTTTAACGTTGACTTTTGAATTCCTTTTTTTAAGAATCGACTTTGTTTTTGGAAGCGGAGTTTTAGATACTGGGATTTGTTTAATTTTATGGTTGGGAATGGTTTCCGTTAAGTTCTGAACTATATCTAAAATCGGTTTCGAATCTTTAAGCGAAATGTCCTCCGGGACGCTATCGGTTTGCTGTAAGGTTTTGGAATTAGTCGAAGTTCTACTTCGAGTCGAACGTTTTTGAACTTTTGTATCTTGATTAGTATCAGATTGATCAGTTATTACTTCGGTTCCGTTGAGATTAACTGTGGCCGATAAAATACTGTTTGCGCCGTCCCAATTCTCGTTTTTTGCTTCATTTTTAATTTCAATGGGCTGGTCAAGTAATTCCAAATCATCCGTTAATTTCATGCTAGAACTAACGATGGTTTCTCCGCCCTAAAATTAAAACTATTTACAAAAGTACAAAACAAATTATTTTTTTAAAAAAAGTACATTGGCCTGTTCGAATGGGTCGTCAGTGTGCTCGTTGCAATAAAAATTCCCATCAGGAAATAAATTTATATTCCCTGTTGAATGCTCTGTACAGAAAGAGTTGGGGCAAATAAGACAAAGAGATTTGGACGGCTTGCCACAGTGATAGCAGTGATGCCATGGACACTCCCATCGCCCTTTGTAGTTAATAAATAATAGACATTAATATCAGCGCAGCATTCAAAATGATTGATCAAAAAAGTCTTTTTACCGTGGGGCGGTTTTGTCAGGTCGAGGCAATTGAGATGAAATGCTTTGGTACATCCTTTTCGATCGCACAATACTAAATGTCCATCTTCTCCGCAGCGAAAACACAGGTCATCGTGTTCCACTCGAGAAAGGCGACTTTTTTTCCTTTTTCTTCTTGTTGATTCAGACTTTCTTTTCGAATTTAGTTTTATTTCCTTGACCACCTAAAATGCATTTTTAATATATATTAATGTTTATTGGTAAATTGATAAATTGTACGTTACCTTAGGTCGTTCTCCTATATAGATGCTGCAATTTAATTCGCCACATTTGCAGTGAATTTTTTCATTACCTAAGCAATCTAAATTGTAGTTGAACGTTAACTCCGTACCTTAATTAAAGAAATAAATTTTAATAATTGCTTTTTTCTCCCCAACACTTCAATAGTTTTACCAGCTGGAATGTCACAAACCGCAAATAAACCAACTCTTGTATCACCATTTACTGTCCATTTTCTAGTTTCATTGTTTGGTTTACAAGAATGATTCATAAAACGAGAAAAGTTGCCTTTTTGACCAGCGTCAATTATTCGATCTTTGTCAATTGTTAAAAAGTAATAACTAGTATTATTTTCTTCGTGCATTTTCTTCATTCGTCTCCTACATTCTTCTTCATCTATTATTTCACCCACATATTCGTTTACGAAATCACCCTAAAATTAACCGTTATTAAACAAAAACATTAATCTAAAAAGTTTTTTTTTTACCTTTTTTATATCCACTAAACATTTCAAACCCCAACCCTTTCCTTCACAAAGAAATGTTTCGGTGGGAGGATATTGTCTTTTCTGAAAACGTTGATTGTTACATCTTTCCCCGGCCAGACAGACCGCTGAGTGACACTCGAACATTAACATGCGGTTAAGGCATTCGGTATCGGATCCACAAGGGTTTTCCGATTTTGGGTTGCACTCGCAAGGCGTCATCATCGAAAGATTTGAAGTATGCATCGTTACTTTTCCAAACGGTCTATTAGTCTTAAATATTTAAAACAGTAATTAGATTTAATCGTCAGATTTTTCTTTTTAGCTTTGTTACCAAGATATGTTTATAATAAGGAGGTCTAGAAGAACTCGTGCTATTATATCGGTCAGCTGCAACTTCTTTAGCAGCTTTCCATTCTTTAAAAGCTTCGCACGCTTCCGCCAAGGCTATAATAAAGGGGAGAGAGATATTACAGCTGATAATCTACACGTTTTATTTCAATAGTTTCATTACCCGTCTGAAACCGTTTAGCAAGACCACTTGACGTGCTAGAAGTAATATGAGCTCCTTGATCTCCTTCCAAAAAATGAAACACTCGAGCGCGAGACGTCCAGTGGAAATCATTGGTTCCAAAAAAACACACCGGAAATTCTCCCACATCATGAGGTAAATTGCTTATATTTATTGGCACATTTTTAGGATTGCATATTTTTGCTGGCCACCATCTTAAAAGAGAAGAGAAAATTCTTTTCGTTAAGAAAATTTAGTGATTACAGTGTACAGGATAACTTGCCTGTAATTTCCAAGTTTCACCCAGACAATATCACCATATCTTGGCTGCATACCAGAGAGGCATTCACAACAATAATAGCTGCCTTCAGGGGGTTCAATATTTATGCATTCAGCATGAAAAGAAGCTGGACAGCTTTCACAGCAAATTAAACTTCCACCTAACAAAGAAGAAATCGTCACATTAAATATATCAATAGCCCATATCTAAATTTACCGTTTGAACAAACGAAGCACCAGTTAACATTTACGTGCTGTGGCCGATCTTTCCTGGGCTTTTTTGGTTTATAATGTCTAGGGCAAATGATTACCGAATTTGAAAGAATTATGCTGCCAGCAGGAACGCAAAAATCGTTGGCGTGATAAGCAAACGGACAGCGGATACAACGATAACTTCGATTTCCTAGTTGGAAATTAAATACACAATTAAATTTAAATACTAAAAGAAGAAAATAATTAGTTTACCATTGAAAGACTGAACTCTGGAATAGCTTAAGGTACAAGACATGCATGAATGTGAAGGACACATAACGCTTTGTTCATCGATACGAGAACTCCTAAATTGATCTAGACATTCTGTGTGGTACAGTTTACCACAATGCGAAGCTCTGCATGGCCGAACTTCACCTTCAGTACTTTTGCAAACGAAACAAGCATGATTGCCTTAAAAAGAATAAAATTAAAAGAGAAATCTAGGCAAATGTGCCATTCCAAAAAATATGTACCAGTTATACACGTTTCGCATTTATAATCTTCATTAAGACCTTCGGTAGTTGGTGGAGGATTCGCACAGCAGAAATGAACAACACTTTTGCAGATTCCATGGCAACGAACAGTTTGGTCACTCATAATCATAGTCTCACAAATCTAAAGAAGAAAAGTAATTGTTTAAATTCCAAGTATTTATTTAATTCAAAAATTAAATTTACGTGGCAAACTCTTTCAACGTATCTATCTTCTCGTTTCTTTGTTGGCGTTAATCCATTTGGCGTTTGCTTTTTCTGTTTTGACTTCTGTGAATTCTGCAAAGAAAATTTAATTTAAAACATTTTGTTTTAATAAATAAAAAATAATTTTAGAAGGAAAATAAAAACCTGTTCATCGGATGATTTATCGTTTGACATTTTGTCGTTAGATCTTGATTTTTTCTTGGACTGAAGATTTTCTTCATGTGTATTACATTTATTTCTTTTTTTCATAGTGGCTGATTTTGAAGATTCTTGGGCCAAATTCGTTTCAGATACAGTCAACAATTCTCTAAGTTTGGAACTTTTAACTGCAGATTCCATGGAAATATTAGATTTTTTTTTTGGGCGTTTCTTTCCTATCTGCGACTTATTTTTTGTGGCTATTTTAGACGAAAATGTTTTCATTCCTTTAATTGTAAAATTGTGATCTGCTGCATGAGAAGTTAGTGTAACGTTCTTTTTAGCACCTTTTTTTCCAAACGGTTTCGCAAGACACGCGTTGGTTTCGTTTTGTTGACTTTCTTTCATTTTAATTGATATTGTTCTTTTCCTCTTTCCCACAGGTGCATCTTGAAACACATCTGTAATAATTTTATTGATTCCGGTTTTTGACTGGGAAGCAATTTCTTCATTCTCCAAATAAATTCTTTGCCTTTTTAATGGAATCTCGTCGCTTTGGTCAATATTTTCTTTTTGCTGAAGAGCACGTTTTTTCGCTTTAGTAGGTGGTTGAGGATCTGTTAAATCTATAGAAAAAAAAGGCACCTAAAGTAATGCTTCAATATCTCTTAAAAAGATTAATTATACCTTTTTCACCCTGCTCTTCGATTTCTAATTTATAAGTTTCTTCAATTTCCTTCACTATTCCCTCCCATTTTTCACGAATTGTATCTTTCACACAGAACCTCCACTTCAATTGTGTATAAAGGGCAGAGTCGCAGGGAATTGGGCGCATCAGTGATGTTACATAGTCTTCGAATTTTTTTCTTCCTCGAAATTCTAGCAAATAATTGGCCAAAACCCAACTATTAATAGTTGGCTCGCCAAAAGTAGTAATATGGTATTCAGTCATATAACTAGAGGCTATACAGAAATACAAAGTTTAATATTGGATACTTTATTACTAAAAAAAATTGTTACCGTTTTTTGAACTAATTTTATTTCGTTTGAAATCCCCGGACATTTTATCTTCGGAAATCTGCGCTGGCCACCAAGGTTTGCCCGATATTTTTACCCATACCAAGTCACCGGCAACACGATTACGATGACAACATTTTTTCTTTTTGTCCGGTTCAGGTGTATTTTCAACTGGCTTTTCAGCTGTTTCGGTGGTGTGCGATATCGACTCTTCAACATTTTGACTCGTTATCGAGTCATCATTAGATGTAGTTTGCAAATCTAAACTATTAATATTTTTCCGTTCGTATTTTCTTCTTATCCTTTGTGGTAAAGGCGGTCGAGTCAATAAGGCTACAGTTGAGTTCTTCGTTTCATCGCTATCGTTTGCGATGCTGTTATCCGACTGAAGTCCATCATTAGATTTGTTCCCTTGTAAACAAGCGCTTTGCCGTTTTCTTGTACTTCTTCGAGACGCGCATAATGTCCAACGCTTATTGTAATTCCGCTTTGTAGCTGATGGAGGTGCTGGGTCATTTTCAAGTATATTTTTACTTTCGTCAGCGATGCCCAACTCTTCATTCGACGATGACTTCTCTTCAAAAGATTTTTCATCTTCGTTTGATAAATTTAACTGACAACTTGTAGAGTCCATTTTATCGGTGAATTTCGCGTCTACTTTGGATCCGAAATTCAATTCGAGTTTACTATCCTGATATTTAATATCTACATTTTCATTTATGCAATCTGCAGTTTTGGTGTTCTCCTCTAGTATTTTATCGTTGGCCAACTTATTTTCATTAACTTCAGTAGAATTTAAATTTGGCTTATCTTTTAGATCATCACTTGATATAACATGAATTTTATTTGGTAAGGCGGGCACCCTACTTCGTCTATTAATGACAATCGACATAGATTGAGGCTTGATGTTAGAAGGCTTTAGTGCACTGCACTTTGATTTTAAAATACTTTCACCGGCCATTGGAGGAGACTTGATAGAAGGTACATGTACTGCATTACAAGATACACTAGATTCATTGTTCCCTACTTCTGATGAATTGGAAGAACCATTCCAGATTTCGTTAGCGCAGCAAGTAACACTAACAATCACCAAGTTTGATGGACTAGCAGGACGACCGCTGGGATGCGTATCTTCGACGCTGATACCATTCATGATGAAGGCTTCCAAGCGACAAAATCAACTATAATTATATAAAATAAACCCTAATAAAAAGAAAAACATTCAGCATCATATTATTCATAGAAGTTGAAGCAATCACAAGCGTACCTGAACAAGGGGCATTTGATTACTAATTAATAATTCAAAAAAATAAATCCTTTTGCAGCTAGTATCCACAAAGAAACTCCGAATTGGCCTTAGTGATGCAAAGAAGTAAAAATTCTCTAATGCAAAATTGACGATTTAAGTGCATGAGAAAACACAAATAATAGAAATTAACCAAAAATAAATTTATGATTTCAAATTTAATATTTTAACCCTGCATTACAACTAAAACAAGTCTTCAATCAATAATAATAAAAAAAAAATTAACTACCTCAAATGAACTAAAATATTCATTTTTTATGATAAAATTTTATCAACACGGATCCCGCTAAGAACTAGTTATCGTTGCAATGCTAAGGTGCATTGACAGCATCTGAAAGAGCCAAACCCATTATATAATTTATTATTAAAATTATGAAACATAAATACTTATTAAACGCCATTCTTTTAATACCAAAATAAATATAAATTAAAATTATAAACTTACCAAATTAATAAGTATTTGTTGCATTTTCAAAAAAAAAAACAATCACATTGTAGATAGCCTGGCCGGTAGGTGATCGCACTAATCAATAAACTGCTTTCGTAAAAAAAAAAAAAAGTTTGCTGGGCAAATGTTTATAATGCTTTTAATTTTTTTTTTTTTAAATTTAAGTTGTAAAATATTATATATTTAATTATAAATATTAAATTTAAAATAGTTTATATTTAATTATAAATATTAAATATTATTTTTTTAAAATTTAATATAATTTTATTTTCAGCCTACTACAAATCAATGCTACAATTCAAGAAGCTGAAAATAAAATTTTGAATAGCCAATGAAAAGTTGGCTTCCAGGTGGCGTCTTCTTCAATTGCTTTACAAAAAGGAAGTCAGTGCCATTTATTTACCGCCAAAATAAAGTTGGTGGATTCATATCGTCGTCGGTCGGGTAGAGTCCAGTTTCATTTGAAAATGAATAAATTTCGGTTCGTAAGTTAGCAATTTAAAGGTGCTATTTCGGATTGCAGGGAAGCAAAAATTTTTAATAAACATCACGAAGAAATTAACGCAAGATTCCGATATAGGTAACGAATTTATGTAATACTATTTGAATAATCATGTACCGTAATATGTAATATGAATGGCTAATGCGTTTGCCAAGGTTAGGGGTCAATGAATCTTGTAATTTATTCCTTTGGGAGAAACAATGGAGTATATAAATAGCCCTTTAATCTTTAAGGCATTCTAAATGCTGATGACTAATTTGGAAAATGTAAAATAATTACAAGAAACGACCGGTTTTCCTTCCCAAATAACAAAATCTAGCGAAGCGTCTTGTGTATACTGCACTATCACCGGATGCTACAGGGTGGTCCTTGTGCGAACTAAACACCAAAGTAATATTCGTGGTTTCGTATCGTGGTGGTCCCTTTCTTTATCATTGTTTTCTTTTATTAATGTTGTATTAAAATCAAAGTTTATACTGTAGTACAGTACTGTAATTGAGAATATCAGTTTATATTATATTTTACGTGTTTTTAAAAACTGTAATAAACTATAAAAGTTGTAAGGTAATTTATTTTAAACAAAATGGGAATCAATTATGCCTAAAATTTTACTTTCAGATGGATAGCGAAAAGGGAGAAACAACTAGGGTCTACAAACAATATTCTCTGGATAATTCGATCGGTAGTTCGCCAATGACTAACCTGGCTATCAATTTGGAGGAATCGGCGAGGTATGATTTAGTTTTGTAATTATAAAATAGTAAACAACTTTGAACATAATTTTATTATTAAAACATCTTTGATAAAGTTTAATTAATGTAGGCAGTATCATTAAAAAACTGAAATTTAGAAGTCTTGATACATCATTTAATTTATTTAAATAGATTAAGAGACACTCCTAAAAGACGAATTTGTTGGTCTAATGAATCAAGTTTTGCTTCCCCAGCGCTTCCCGATCTAATTTCTATAAAATCTGAAGGTCGGTAGTAAGAATACATTTTATTGAACGCTTGTAAATTAAATATGGAATTTGTATTTTAAAAGATCTTTCTTCGCCGATGACGTGTTCGCCAGTTTTTATAGTCTCACTACCAGAAGAAGGGTACCTATATTTTTTTGAATTCTAATCTACTGTACTGTAGTAATAATTGTTGATTGAAATTAAGTTATTGGAAATATTTCCTTGTACATGAATAGCGTTTGCTAAATTATTATTCACTTTTAAGTAAATGAATTAAGACAGATTTAGGATTCCACATGATTGTATTGAATCATGCGTGAACTTTCGAAAAGCAATCTTCTGAATGCTTATAATTACTTAAGAAATTTGCAATTATTACAAAATAACATGCATTTTTGCACAGCATAATTTTAAAAATTAAAATTTTTTATCGGGCTTCGGTGATTATTCTATAATTAGAGACTTCTACTTGTTAAAGAAATGGACGTGAATACATTGTGGCATAAATTGCCTGAGTTGTTTGTGAAAGCTATTCGAGCTAATTCAAGAATCAAAGTGATAAAAACAGCTGATTGAAATCCTGTAAATTTATGCGTTGCTGTAGTCCTACTATAGGCACTTCATGTTCGTCTGTAAATTTTGAAATTACACTATTACTCGATTTTTTAATTTATTAAGGTTGATTATAATTATCATAGCTGTTTAATACAGTACATGTAATAAGAAAATTCCAGTTACTTATTTCAAAACCCATGCATTTTTGCAGAATTCAGTAAAGTAATTTAATTTTTTATAGCTCACCAAAAAAAAATGACTTTGAAAGACTTACGTTCAAGTATGACTAATTTGTTTTATGAGTTATTGATCATATACATATTTTAATTGCAATTTTTTTTAAAATGAATTAGGTCAACCCCAATACTGAGAACGCGTTCACTGCATGTAATAAAAGGTCATTTATTTTTAATTTTAACAGTTCTTTAATTAGTTTTTGATTTAAGATTCGTTCATTAACTGCAATTAACAAGGAAAACATAACTAATCGTAATTCTAATGATGAGCCTGCTATCAACAATTGTTATGACGCGAATTCTAGAGACAGTGGCTTCTCCGAAAAGGTTATAAAATGAAATTTGGGTTTATTAATGATAACATGTAGTTTCATTTTATTCTTTTCAAAGCAGGAAGACTATTCAAATGATTTTGCTTTTATTGAGCCAGTGGGATTTCCACCTCGTCGTGGAAGTCGCTTGCTTTCTGGTGAATCTCCTCATTCCAGGTTTTATGTAATTAAAATTTAAATATATCTGTTTCACATTAAGGTGCTTTATTTTCTATTAAAATTAATTTGGTTTTTTAGTCTTTAGAATCTGAAGGAAGTAATCAATCTGATGACGATGGATTTTTGGATGAAATTGAGACTAATTCTGATGTATGTTGTTAATTACGGCATTATGTTTAGATTGGTATCTAAATTTTATTGGATTTTTGCAGTCAAAATTAGACGATATTCCTTCTGACTTTGATCAATTAATTAAAGGAAAACTTGCTTCAAATTCAACTTCTTCGAATTCCGAAGAAGTACTTGTTTCCAGACCGCCACTTATCAATTTATGCAGTAATGTTGATACACCAAAAGTAATGAACATTTCTATGTCAAGAATGACTTTTACTTTTAAAATTATTTGCTGACGGTTTTACTAATTTTGTAGGCAAAAAGTTGTATTAGAGGATTATTTGGTGCAGCAAAATTAAATTTTGAAAATGTTTCGGAGAAAAAGTCGCTTATCAAAAGAACAGAACATCCTCGTGATTCTCCCAGTCCTGTACAATGTAAACGGAGAAAGAATGGTCATGGTTATCAACGCTCTGAAAGCGCTGTGACGATGGCCGAATTGAAAGTATGAGCCCAAATTTAAAAATAATCTTTTTATATTTATTAGTAATTTTTAATGCAGATTGCACCGAAAAAATCTCCACTGCAAAGAGCATTTTCAGAAACACATGCAGATATCATGAGAGCTGTTCAAAAATGTAATTTAAATGTTTCTCAGTTCTGTTTTTAATTTTTTTAAATTAATTTATAATTATGTATCAGCTGTTCAAGAGCCAAATTTGATTGGCGATTGTAGTAAACCATACGTCTTGCCTCTTATTAAAGGCAGACATCAAGATTTAAAAATGGTTTCGCACGAAACAGTAAGCAATGCTTTTACGTAAAGCGATTATAAATTAACAACTTATTAACTCAAGGTAAAAAATCTTATTTCTGGAAAATACGAAGATGAAGTGGCGAAGTATGTTATTGTTGATTGTAGGTATCCTTACGAATACGATGGTGGACATATTGCAGTAAGATAAATTATTAATTTGCGCGAGGATTAAATAAAATTAATTTTTTATTTCATTCTTCAAGGGTGCTATAAATACATACACTGAGGAAGGCATTATTAACCAATTTCTCTGCACTCCCATGAAATCCGAGGAATCTTCTAAGCGCTTAATTATAATTTTTCACTGTGAATTTTCATCCGAACGAGCCCCTAACTTGTAAGTTTTTAATATTTTTTTAGAATTTAAATCATTTTTTGATTTTTTTAAATATTGTAGAAGTCGATTTTTAAGAAATCGTGATCGAGTTGCAAATAAGGAATGTTATCCTCAACTTTATTACCCAGAAATCTATGTTATTGAAGGCGGATATAAATTATTTTTTCAACATAATCAAGTAAGTCTCCAATTTCTTTATTTTTTGTTTACCGGTATTTTTAATGAATTGATTTATTTTTTGAAAATTGCTTTTATTAAACGTTATCTCTTTTAGGAACTATGTGAACCGCAAGGCTATCTACCAATGGTCCACAAAGACTTTGAGAGGGATCTTCGTCATTTTCGTGCTAAATCTAAATCTTGGAACAGTGAGAAAGGCAATTTACGTTATGGAGGTAGGCCAACTGGTCTTAATATATAAATTTTAATTCTACTAAGATTATAAATTACGATAGCCAAAATAATGTCAGAGCTACGGTAGTTAGTGTAGTTATAATATGGTTTCACTGCCAAATTTGGAAGTTTTGATAAAAGTGATGCATTTACTGCTTTATTTTAAATTAAAAAGGGGACGGTATCGGAACTTTTTATTTGTAGCTTAATAGGCACATGATGCAAGCTGATGAAATACCAAAGATGCTTCATCACACTTAAAAAATTTTTGTGGTTATTTCGAACTATATTTTTACACGTTTGAAAATCATTTTTATATATTTGGATAACAGTCTGCCAGTAAAAGTATTATATATTTGTAACTCAAAGCTATTTGTCCAAAATACGGGAAAAACATATCATGTTCCGGTCAAATACAACTCGCAAAACATTTTTATATTGTATGATTGAATCGAATGGGGAAAGAGGGTAAATTAATTGTACGCACTTGTATGGAATTTTTTTTTTGTAATATATCAATTACAAACTGGTTTTGCATGCTTAATGATGTGATTAACGTGAGTGTATGAGTAATAAACGTTTTTTTTTAAAAAAAAAAATTTATTTACAATTAATTGACAAAATATTAAGTACAGTTTACTGTATGCGTAAACATACATTTCACAGATCATAATTCGTCTTTACGTTCCGATAAATTATTTAAAACGGAAATAGTTAATTGTAAAAGTTCTTCAAAATATGAGTTTTCATCTGGCTCAACATTTTGCGCAATTTGCTGGTTAACTAGTTGAGAATATTTTTGTTGAAGAATTTTTATTTGAGGAACGAAATTCAAATAATGTTCATGACAGCTCGTGGATGTCGATTGCATTAATAACAATACTTTCTCTACAATTTCATCATTATTTTGTATTACTAACAGCTTCGGAGTACTTTCGCACCATCCATGTTTAACGAAATGTTCTAAAGCATTTACTTTTACGTATAGTTTTAATTTATCACCATCGTCAGGCCCTGCATTTTCACTAATTGATTCCTGAAAGGAAATGTATTATTTTTTTTATATCTTATTTTTTTTTTAAACAAAACTTACTTTTTCCATTATTAAATCATAAATAAGGGTGATCGACTTCAGTTGAAGTTTGGAATAATCTTCTCCTTGTTCATTGAAAAATTTACTCAAAACACTCATTCCACCCAAGTCCATAAATTTCTGCAAACAAGTTTTTCAAATTAATACATTTTATTTTTCATTTTACCATTTAAAATTCCTTACCTTTTGGGCCCCTGGTAGTCCTCTTATCATATTTGATAACGCATATAATAATTTAATTTGTACTTTAATGGAGTCAATGGATAATTGATGAAGTAGCAGGGGCAACATACCGCTTTCAATTGTTGATATTTGCACTTTAGGATTACTAGAATATATAAGCTAAAATTAGCCCACTTAGTTAGACACTGTTACAATAATTAGTATTATTAACCCTTGCATGGCTGATCCGATCAAATGAGCAGCTGATATTCTTAAATTGTCCACACTTGAATTGAAAGCAGGAGTTACCAATAGTAGACCACCCATCTTAATAAAATCTTGAGCGTTATCGTACTAATTCATGGAAGTGAAATATAGAATTTTGGGTTTAATTAGAAATCACAAAACTGATATAGTTTTAATTCGAGTTACCTGATGTACGTAAAATTCTAGTTCGTCAAACAGTGAAGCTTTTTGTTCTTCGGTTACATCTTTATCAAAGCATTTTGATAGAATTGTACTCATGATTTCAGCTTCCGTAGAAATATTTAATTTAGCTTTGGCGAATTCTTCTTTTAGTGCTTCTATTGATCGAAACTGCTTTTTAGGTGCATCATTCTAAATTGTAAAATTTTAATTCTTAACATGTGTCTTTTTAAATAATTTGGATAGCGGAATTGAGAAGGAAGGAAAAAATGTTTTGTGACATTTAAATCTTTTTAGCATATTTTGTAAATGTCCCGTTTTTACAGGTTTATATCAATTACCGGTGCATCAGTTTGTCTATCCTCGTTTGGTATTTTCGATAGTTTTGCTTTTAGTGAATCGATTGTATTTTCATTGCTGTCCATCAATTTAGCTTCCTTCAGACCAGTTTCCAAATTTATTCGTACATGAAGACCTTTTGGAATTGCTTGACCTGCATTTTATTAAATAAGGAAATTCACTCTTAACAAAATTACAGTAGATAGAATTCTCGTAAAATAATTTAATACCTGGCAAAATGGTTTGCCACTCATTAGTTGGTATAAAAAGCTCTTTCACATTTTCATCTTCTCTCGTCTCCCAATCATCTTCCACATTTGATGCTCCTTCATTATTAACTACTAATATCTCATTTTCTAAAATAAATTTAAAATAGATATGATTTTATGAAGGAAAAGAATGTTAAGCTGTCAAAATTCTTCATACAATTAATAATATTTACCTGCCGCCCGTATAATAGTTAAAGTAAAAGAATAGAAAATAAAAAACAGAACTTTACATTTGGATGGCATTTTAAAAGAATAAACTTCTAATTCTTATCTTTATTTTATAAATCACTAACTTTGGTTTACCATCTTTTTATACCTTTACTACCCGGCTTATTTATTACACGTGTAAATAAACGACTGGTGTAAACAGACGATTGTACATTTTTTTACAACTTGTTACGTCAGCTCCGCATAGCCCATTCATTTCATTCATTGAAGTTTTCGTAAAACACCACCAGGGTCGCTTTCCACGAGTTGCCGCGGACACTGCTAACTACGGAAATTACCGCTTTACAAAAGTTTTACGCGGGGTAATTTTTACGTTCTAAAAAAGTTCGCTTTCTTTGCTTAAATGTTTAATTCTAAATGGTAAGATTGTAGTTAATGAAATACTATTTTAAATAGTTTTTGATTTGTCGTAAGAAAGTTATAAAAATGTCAAGAGAATTTGTTTGGGGTAATTATAAATTTGACATTGAAAACATTTTGGTTTTGGTAAAAATGTTGCTGTATCTTAATTTGGTTTTAGCTTGTGAATTAAATGAAGCAAGTCCAGAATATGTTTGGAATGACAATTTTGTCGCTGCAGGAATGAATTTCAGTTTGCTGTTAAAAAAAGTAGGTTTTATAAAATATTGTGTAATGAAATGCTCTAGGTCTACAACAAATTGTCACGTCCATAGCTGTTTTTATTTAATTCGATTTTCATAGGTTGTTCTAGGTCATGAAGCTAAGAATGAGATAAACGTTGTAGATTTGGAAACAGAAAGTTGGGATTTAATAACTTTTCGACAACCATTAGTTATTTTAAAACCAATCGTAATGCAACAGGTGGATTTTGATTGCTATATAATATTTTAGGTACATGTACTTATTCGTTTTGTGATGCCAAGTGTGATATCAATAAATAATCGGTCAAAAATCACGTTTATCGCTGCAATGTAAATTATCGATTACTTATCGATATCTTTTAGCATCACGTAACGAACAAGTACCTAATTTTATATAAAGAATTACGGATAATTGCAGTTGTAAAACGACACTTGTTTTTAAGAAATCTTTGGATATTTTGATCACATCGCCAAGTAGAATTATTTTATCTAAAGGTTCTGGGCCTGTATATTTGTGGGGACAGAGAGTTCTAGGTATACAATATTGCATCTTATAAAGTACTGTTATTAGATTAATAAATTATTGTTAAACTTTTGGCAGAATTAGGTAGTCTAAAGGATGATTTATCTTTTGTTGGCGATGAATCGATTGCTTTAGATGACACTATTGAGGAGTTGCGAACCGTAATAAATCCTGAAAAAATATCTTCTAAAGGAATAGCAGTTCTGAATGAACAAATTTTAGATAGCACGGTACTTTTTTTAAAACTTGCATAATTTTGTAAAGTCTTATATTATTAGTTTTAGTTTAAATTGTGATTCTGTCTAGGTTGATTCGGAAGGTGAAAAGGAGGATTGTGATACGGTAAACTTAACCTTTATGCATAATATTATAAAATTGAATGACTTTTCTTTAAATTTTTTATTTTATTTTTTAGGATGACAGTGATTCTCCTTTAAGGTAAACGTTAAGATAGACGTTTCTTGTTGATTTAAAAAAATATTTATATTAATTGCTTTTATATTTTAACAAAATCAAGAAAGACAAAACGTACATCATCAGGTATTGGTTTCAATCATTAATTTATTTTTTGGATTTATTTATATAATTTGTTAATAAAAGGTTCACGATTTGGAAAAGCAAGAGCGTGAAGCAAGAACTGTTGCAAAACTAAAGATTGAACTCCATATTTAAAGAAATTAAAGTAGTTAATTTTGTACAGATATTAAACAAATTTCTAAATAAAACTTTTTCCAAAGTGTTTTCGACGTTGATCTGATCGATAGGTTTGATTCATTTCACATACGGTATTATAAAAATAATACAGCAGATATAATTATGTAGTTTACATGTCAATGTGTACATTGTACAGTAAATATAAAATTAAAACAGTAGTGCTGCAATGGTGGGTACGGACAATGCCATGTAACCCCGCATAGCGTCACCCATAAGTTCCATCACTATGGTTCCATAACTCCATCGAGTCCATCCAAAGATCTTCCATTCATTGAGGTTTTCGTAAAGCACCACCAGGGTCGCTGTCTATTAGCCGCGGACAAAGCCAACTGCGGTAATTCGATCTTTACAAAAGTTTTACGCGGGGTAAAAATTTTGTACGTTCAAAATAAAGTTCGTCTTCTGTGTTTTGTTAATTCTAAATGAAAAACTACTTTAAATAGTTTTTTGATTTGTTCGTAAGAAAATATAAAAATGTCAAGGGAATTTATTTGGGGTAATTATAAATTTGACATTGAATGTTTTGATAAAAATGTTGCTGCATTTAATATCTTAATTTAGGTTGTGAATTAAATGAAACAGAGCGAGAATATGTTTGGGAGAATGACAATTTTACTTCTAAAGGAATGAATTCTAGTTTGCTGATAAAAGAAGTAAGTTTTATAACATTGTATGTAATAAAATGCTCTAGGCCGACTTGTCATGTCTAATGGTTTTCGGGTTTTAATAGGTTGTTCTAGGTCATGAAGCTAAGAATGAAATAAACGTTGTTGATTTGGAAACGGAGGGTTTGGATTTAAAAACTTTTCAACAACCATTAGCTATTTTGAAGCCAATCGTAATGCAACAGGTAGATTTCGATTGCAATATAATTTTAGGTTCTTGTTCGTTTTGTGATACTAAATGAGGTATCGATAAATAGTCGATCAGAAATCTCGTTAATCGCTATGGTAACCATAGTTATAAGGTAAATAATCGATTATTACATGTATTTGACGTCTCATAACGAACAAGTACCTAAATTTATGTAAAGCACCGTATGTAATTGCAATTGTAAAACGACACTTGTTTTTAAGAAATCTTTGGATATTTTGATCACATCGCCAAGTAGAATTATTTTATCTAAAGGTTCTGGGCCTGTATATTTGTGGGGACAGAGAGTTCTAGGTATACAATATTGCATTTTATAAAGTACTATTATTAGGTTAATAATTATTGTTAAACTTTTGGCAGAATTATGTAGTCAAAAGGATGATTTATCATCTGTGGGTGACGAATCGAAGGATTTAGAGGACGATATAGAGGAGCAAACAATAGATACCCTGGAAAAAATATCTTCTAAAGAAATTCGAGCAGTTCTCAATGAACAAATTTTAGATTCCACAGTACTTTGTTTTAAATTTCCATTTGTATATATATTTTAGTTTAAATTGTGATTCTATCTAGGTTGATTCGGAAGGTGAAAAGAAGGATAGCGATACGGTAAACTTAATCTTTATGCATAATTAAAATTGAATGATTTTTTTTTTAAATTTTTTATTTTATTTTTTAGGATGACAGTGATTCTCCTTTAAGGTAAACGTGAAGATAGACGTTTCTTATTGATTTAAAAAATATTTATATTAATTGCGTTTATATGTTAACAAGATCAAGAAAGACAAAACGTACATCATCAGGTATTGGTTTCAATCATTAATTTATTTTTTTTATTTATTTGCATAAATCATTTTTAATAAAAGGGTCACGAAAAGCGAGAGCGTGATGCAATAACTGTTGAAAAACTAAAGATTGTACTCCATAATTACATGTATTTAAAGTTGTTAATTTTGTACCGATATTAAAAAACTTTCTAAATAAAACTTTTCCCAAAGGTTTGATTCATTTCACATACAGTATTAACATTTAAAATACATGTACTGTTTTACAGTAAAATTTATATTACGGTACGGTGTACACGAAGTAGTGCACATGAGAGGTAACTAGGATACCGGTAGCAATTTTCCGGTAGCTCACCATAGTTGGGGTGTAGTATCGCGGACCAAAGGTTGGGGAACATTGCTAATTTAGTCTGCTTAAAATTATTGTAAAATGGCGGCTATTCCGAGTAAGTGAATAATAATGCTATTGTTATTTTAAATTATAGGTGGTAAATGTGGTAATAAATAGATTTTATAGAAAATTAAAATTTACTTAATAGGGTTTAGATTGAAACAGACACCAGTTGATGTTTGGTCAACTAAAGAACGGCTTTGTTTGGCTTCGTCAGTAATGCGTAGTGGTGACCAGAATTGGTAATTTTGTAGATTTTTTCGCAATGAAACAAAGAACATTATATTTTTTTAAATGTTAGGATGTCTGTCAGTCGAGCTTTAAGACCTTATGGAGAACAAAATCGACCGGCGGATTGGTTTTCCCAGAAGGTAATTCAGTTGTGGTTTCTAATTCACATAATAATAATTGTTAAAATTTTGTTACATTAGAATTGTGCATTACAATATTCCGATTTATTGGAAAAAGTTGAAACTCCGAAGTGAGTAATTACAGCGTTTGTTTTGATTGACTATAATTTTTGAAAAAAAATGATAAATTTATTTTTTAGGCGAAAGCGTGGAGAAAGAAGCGAAGTTCATACACCAGGAGAATGTATAATTCGAAAGCTAACACTAGAGCGAATTGAGGAACTGAAAAAATTAATAATTGAAGAACAGCGCGAATTTTAGTTAGTACTTTCTATCATTTTTTTATTAAGTTGAGAACTTGTATGAATTTATTTTAAAAATTAGTCGTTTAAAAGAAGAATTTGAGCAGGTTGTCACTGGTGAAGCAGATCATAAGTTAAAAGACATATGGCAAACAGTTTTGGAGTAAGAAATTTCATTCACTTTTTAACTTTTTTTTACTGTAGTTTTTAAATTTTGCTTATTTTAGTGAGAGACGTTTAGCAGAAGTAAAAGTTGAAAATCATAATAAATGGTTGGCAGAAAGGGAAGCCGCTAAACAAGCTGCTGAATTAGGTACATGTAGTGGTGATTGATATATATTTAATTAATTTTGAAACTTATCCTTTCTTTCTAAAAAAAGAAATGAGAAAACGGAAGATTTTGATATCTGCTAAACCAAGTCCGATAAAAAGAACAAATTCTAAACAGGGATCAGAAACTGAAGCGGATTCAGCAGGAGAAATTCCAGTGGCTGATTCTACTATACCAGACGTTAGTGTTATTTATATCTGTAGGTTATAATATATTTATTTCGTGTTAAATTTAAGGTAATTAAAGAGGAGCCCTCATCAACGCATGAGGTTGGAAGTACTATATCGTCTAGTAATTTTATCTCTTCTGTTATCGCTACCGCCATTTCTTCTGTCTCCACGGCTATTTCAATGCCATCTCCCACTGTTTCAACTTCCCACCATCACTCACCCTTGCTGAACACGTTACTCCGCAGTTCTACGCATGTCTCACAGTCCACTCTATCCTCTCCTAAAGATGTAGGTTTGATGGTGGCACCTGCACGTTAATAATTATCATTTAGGAGCAGAAAAGTTTACTTTAGTACAGTACATCTATCTTTCGTTATACGAGCTCTTATATTTACAACTTAAATCTTAAAATTATTTAAGTTTTATTATTGCTAAGTTCTGTTAAACTTTACCGTCCTTCCGACATTGCATCTTTTAAAAATGCTAAAATATAAAATAATCTTTTTGCTCGTATAACGTATGAATTTGAAGTACACATGTACTTACATTTTACGTTTAAAAGTACAATTTTTATTTAGATTTAAGAAATATGAAACAGATAACGGATAAAAAATTAATATGCTTAAAATGATATTGTTTCAACTTCAATTTTGATATTTAGTTTGATAATAATTATTTATAAAAGATGGTTTTTTTAAAATTGGCTATTAATATTTTAGAGTGTTGTGACGTCTCCAACTATATCATCATTACTTTCATCATCCGCAATTGTAACCTCAAGCTCGCCTTCTGTCGCTAATTTATTGACAACTGCGTTATCAGGACTTCACGATAGTCATGACACCCAAGCTTCTACTACAAGATCTCCAGTAACTTCTCCTTCTCAAGGTATTACTGTGATATTTAATTGAGTTAATGATAATTAGCATTTTGCTTTTATTTGCACGGTAAAGGGGCTCCTACTCTTTTGAAACTGTTGGATATGCCATTAGGTGCTCCTGGAAAGCTCCCACCTCTTCCCGTATTTAATTCGAATTTAGAAGAAATTCTTCCACTTAACCCGTTAATATCACCTACAACGCCACTGAAAGAACTAAATCCTACAAAGGAGGAAAAAATAGCCATTAAAATTGAAGATCCTATTGACGATGTTATTATTGTTCCACAATCTGAGACGGTGATTGAAAGTTCTGTGGAAATTGAGAATCCAAACGTTGAAAGTGATGAAGTTGTCGTAACTGAAACCGTTATTGAAGAAAAAGCGATTGTCAAAGATTCCGTTGCAGATAATAATAGCGTTGTTGAGGTTACAGTTTCTCAAGAGATTCCAAAGGAAGAACCAACCGTAATTATTGATGTTCAAGAAGAAGGTAATTTTTGTTATTTAATTCGTTGTTCTTGTATTATTTTTTAAAAAAATTTAATATCGTTGTTCAGTTTGCACTGAGATTACAACGTCTAATGAAGTTGATAATGTTGAGCCAGACGTTATTGAAGAACCCACTAGTTCTACTGTTGACATAGATTATTCATCAGCTGATAATGCTCTACTGGTGGCTTCGGTTGATGTTGCCTCGGAAGATGTAATAACAACTAACGAATCGTTTACTTCAGTTGAAGAATTGGTCGTCGAAACTGAAAGCGAAGTAGCTACTGAAGTTGAGACTTCAGAATCTAAAGAAGTAGCGGTGAGATTTTAAATTGTGATTTTTTTTATTAATTAAAATCAATTATAATGAATTACTTGATACTTTTAAAGATTGAGGAAGAAAAAAGTCTTGAAATTTCATCTGCGCCTGTTTTAACTCCAAAAGAAGAACCCGGTTTTGAAAAATCAGATTTCGTTGAGGAAGTTTCAAATAAAATGATAAATGAGGACTCAATATCTGACCAGTCAATCGATGTTGTGGAAGAAATTAGCGTTGTAGATGAAAAGGATCAAGATGCTAAAGAAACAAGTTTAAATGAATCCGGGACAAATGATGATAGTGAATCACCTAATAAACCTGAAGAAAAGTCCTCGCGAAGAAGAAGCCGGACGAAAAAATGGGCTCTAGGTAAAAGTGATCGAGTGGCTAGAAGAACAACTACTCGTTCCACTGCAAGCGTTAACGAAGTTTCTCAACCGGAAGTTAAAGTTGAATATCCAAATTCTGATCAGAATACTTTGAAAAAATCTCTAAAAATAGAGAGCACCGAAACTCCGAAACACAAACGCGATTCTAGCAATGATGAGCATGATTCGAAACAAACATCACGTCGAAGAAGATCAGCTGGACGACCACCTGCAGACATAAATTCAGAACGGAAAAGTAGAAATCGCAGACATTTCAAACGGGTGGAAAAAAATAAAAGTGATGATGATGAAACGGTAGACGAAATCAAATCCAAGGACGCAGAAAAAGTTGAGAGAAAATCGGAAATTAATGAAGATGCGAAAGATAAAATCGGAAAAGACGATAATGCTACTGACGGTAATTCAGAAACTACGAATGTTGAAACGGAGGAAGAAAGCAAAGAGGGAATGACAGGACGTTCTAGTTTCCCTATGGACTCCGTGCCCAATAGTCCCGCTTCGACTTCTTTCAGGTTAGTATTAATACGATGTTAGGCTAGTTTTGTACAGTCATTAGATCTTGGCTCTCGGTAACGTAAATTATAAATACAATAACAAAATAAAAGAAAATTATCAATAGCAGTTTATACTGGATGATCAAGACGCAAGTTAGTGAATGTCTAAACAATATCTATAAGTCCTTGAGCTAAGCATTTTATTTCAATAATAAATTAAAATGAAAAATACAGATTGAATCTTTTTTAATTAATTTACAAATTTTAAAAATTAGTGATCCAATTTACTGGTGTTTTAAATTTTAGGCCTACCATTTTTAATTTATTCAGGGAATTATAATAATATTACAAAAAATTAATTTCTATTAATGCAGTGGCGATGACGTAGAAAGTATTAGAGATTATAAAGTGTGGAAGAAAGCCATTATGTTGGTTTGGAGATCCGTTGCAAATCACAAGTATTTTGAACACAATTTTGATCTTTAGCATGACCAAAAAAAAAAACTAATTTAAAACATTATGTTTAATGTAGGTATGCAAATGTGTTTTTAAATGCAGTAACGGAGGAAATGGCTCCAGGCTATCAAAGCGTAGTGTATCGACCTATGGACTTGAATACTGTAAAAAAAAGTATTGAAAATCAAACAGTTCGTACCACCACTGAATTTCAAAGAGACGTGTTGTTAATTTTTCAAAACGCGATCATGTACAACAGTTCGGATCACGATGTGTATAAAATGGCTGTAGAAATGCAGCAAGAAGTTATCGGGCACATTCAAGACTTCGTCGCTACCCAATTAATGGTACAATCTAATAGTCTTTCAAAATCTCTAAGACGAGAAACGCGAGACCACGCGTTGAAAACTAGGGAATCGATGGAGAAATCATTGTTATCAATAATTCAAGTATTTAAATAACTCCTAACTTCAATTCTTTTCCCAAATTAATTCATTATTGTTTAGGATAACGAGATAAAACGAAAACGACCTGCTTCAGAAGGCGATTCAGGCAGTACGCCAGTTTTAAAACGACGGCGGACGAGAGCTAACGATGATTAATTCCTAAAGCTACGGTAATGAAAAACTTTTTTTTGCCATTTTCGTATCAATTTTATTACTTCGAATAATAAACAATATATACCGAGTCCAAAAGGATCACAATCGTAACTTTCTGGCTTCATTATTTTGAGATGCGAATACATCATTCTAAATTGGGATATAAGGAAATAATTGTTAGAAGGAAAATTGCCTGATTAGTAACTGAAAATTTCCAATTGTAAAGATCTCAAAATCTAATCAAATTTATTTACGGACTTCGGTCCATCCCTCTTCATCGACCATGGTACGGTCAGAGCGAGGAGGTTCTGTAAAGAATTCAAATGCATACATAGATTGAATATTCTTGGTGCATATCGCACACCCGCAACAAAAGAGGCACAACTCTAATAGCTTCATTTTGCAGAAAGGTGACAAAGAAATAGGTCGTAATTAATTTTTAATCAGGTTATTGAAAAATTAGATATTTTGAGTTGTGCCTCTTTTGTTGCGGGTGTGCGATATCACATTTAAAAATACTGATATTGGTGATCGGATAAACCGAATTTGATTTTTTTCATCGATGCTCTGAACATATGCAAATTTGTTCACAACCAATAGTTTTAGAAAACAATTTGGCAAACACGATCACATAAGTATTTTTTGATAACTGAATTAATATGATGCCTTACTTTTAACATCCGAAGGCGGTTGTGGCGCACGACGCCAACTATTACTCTCTTCAGCAGCTGGAGCAACGGTTTCCCAACGACGCGATGGAGGGTTGCTAGGTCTAGCTTCACGATCTTTGCGTTCAGGCTCATTGCGCGCTAAAATAAAAGAAGTTAAAATGTTAATAACAGCTGATAACAAAATTTTTTTTTATTGAATGAACCTTCTTGACGCCATGCTCCCATACTGCTGCGTTCATCCTTTTCTCTATCCAATCTGCGAAGTGTTTGCGGTCCTCGTTCCTCTCTCTGCATAGGTCCACGCTCTTCCCTATTTTCTCGCCGCATTGTTCCTCTTTCCTCCCTGTCATCAGTGCGTCTCAAAGGCCCTCTTTCTTCTCTATCATCACCTCGGCGTACTGGACCTCCTTTATCTTCTCGGTCATCTCTGCGCATTGGTGGGCCGCGCTCGTCTCTGCCATCCCGACGCGAAAAACCGTGATCATCATCGCGGCGCATTTGCGATCCACGATCATCTCTGCGACCTTTTTGATCATCTGATGTTGGACCGCCCCGGCGCCAATTTTCAACATTTGATGCACGAGTATCTCTATCTAGAGCCTTATTATCACGCCCACCAGGTGCTGGTCCGTCATTTCGAGGAGGACCACGCCTCCAGTTTCTCTAAAAGCGCGATAAGATTATTAATGGAAAATAAATATTAAAGAGCAAGACTTACATCATCGGAAACGCGTTTTTCTTCTTTTGGTTTTCTCCAATCATCGTTTTTGCGACTTCTATCATCTTCTATATCTTTTCTGTAATAAATAGCGTTAAGAAAAACAATCTACTTTTTTTTTCTTAAAAAATGTATTCTCACCGGGGTTCATCATCTGCTGTATATTTTGATTTGTTATCCACTTGATCTCGCCATTTAACCTTCTCGTTCTCGTCATGTTTTTCTGGTTGATCGTCTTTCAATTTACGTTCTAAAACATCTGAGGATTTATATAGTTATTTCTACTGCTTTAAAAGTGTTCATCATACCTAAATCATCTTTACGCCAACTAGGTTTAGTAACTTCAGATCTCCAAGAGCGCTCTTCGTTTATCTGTTCTTTGACTTGCTTATCATCAACTTTCATCTTTTCTTTTGCTGCCATATTTGCATTTTCTTCTTGTTTACGTCTTTCCTCAATTTCTATGTCTCGCTGGCGTTGCTTAGCTGCTTGAGCATCTAACCTTTCTTTTAATTCTCGATCAGCAGCTAATTTTTCAGCTCGTTCCTTTTCTTTAATAGCACGATTTTCAGCTTCAATTCTCTCTTTCTCTTCACGCTCTGAAAGTTAATAAAAAATACTTAGTTTTAATACTGTACCGGTATATTGTGTATAAAATTGTTTGTCGTGTTTTTTAAAATAATATTACCTTTTCGTTCAATTTCCTCCTTTTTAGCTTTAATCCAGTCTTCTCGTCGCTGAATTTTGCGAGCTTTTTTTCTCTCTTCAATCCTTTCTTGGCGAATTTCAGCTCTTTTCTTTTCAAATTCTTGTAATCGCTCCTAAAAAAAATCACATTTAGTACAGTACTAATTTTTAAAATGTATGGCTTCTTACTTGGTAAATGTCATGTCGTTCTGCATTTAGTTGCTGAACATACTCTTCCTTATCTGGCCAAATGCGTTTCAATCGATCTCTTTGTTGCAAAGCTAATTCTCTTTCATCGATTAATAATTTAATCTTAAATAAAAAATGCATATAACTTTAAAATAATTTTACTAAAAACATTTATAAGATTACTCTTTCTTTCTCCTCCTGTTCCCAAAATTCTTTATCTTTAATTTTCTTTTCTTCCCAAGCTTTTTGGATAAGCGGAATCTCTTCTATTCTTTTGGCTCTAGCCAAATGATCAAATTTTTTTTCTTGCGATCGAAGTTTTGTTTGCAGTTCTCGCCGTTCACGATCTAATTGATCCATTTGACGTTGCATAATCTCGTCAGCATTTAATTTCTCCAATTCCTTTAAAAAGTTTTAATAATTAAATCTGCAGCTAATATTTTCATTTATAACGCTTACTTCTTCATCAATATCCATAAATATTCTTGCCCCAAGACCGGTTTTCTTTAATTGTTCAATTTTATCTTTAACGTGCTTTTTAGTAATTTCTTGCAATTCTTGCGTTCGCCGCTGTTTCTCTCTCTCGTCAGCTTCTCTAACTAATCTTTCTTCTTCTAATAGCATTTGTTTCTTACGCGTTTCTTCAAGTTGTCGCCGCTCTTCCTCTTCCTAAAAAATGAATACATTAATAGAAAAGTCTAATCAAAAACTGATCATTGCATAATTATGAACCCTTTGAATGCTCAAATTTTCCAACATTTCTTTACGATCTTCAATAATTTGTCGACGTCCCAATAATCTGAAATGGTCATCTTTAGCTCTTTGCATATATGAAACCACAATATTTTGAAGAAGCTGATCTCGTTCCTGCTGACTCTTGTGCGATTGTATCATTGACACAGTTTTATGCAAAGTGCTGGAAATCTGAACTAATTGATTGCGAATTTGTTCGCTTGGCATACTCTGCAGTTGTGGACCTTCACAAGTTTCATCTCTTTGAGAAGCGTAGGGTCCTGAGCCAAAATGTAGCGTACGAGTTCGGTGATCTACCCGTACTTGCAAATCACTGTAACGTCCAGCATCCACAATAATTCGTTCTAAATAAAACATGTCCGCAAAAGATGCGAGTTCCTGTAGGCGACTAAATTTTATAGTTTGATAGACTTGCGAAACCTGTAAAATAGTTTAATTTTAACCTTATGTTCAATTCATTTGGAATTTGAAAAGGCGAACCTGTTTTAACAAGCGAACGAGAGTATTATCTTGCAATGCTAAAATATATTGATGCAAATCAGCTGCTTCTTCGTTATTTTGGATTGCTTCAAAGCACTGTTGTGCGCGTTCGCACAACTTTAATGGATGAAACACGACTTCCAGCCATTGAAAGAGATCTTGCAATTGAGTTGGAACCAAAGCAGTAATATTGTAGCGCACCTGAAATAATATTTGTATTATACCTCATACATGCGAAAATAAGTCAAGAAGTATTATTTACAAGATCTTTTATAAGACTTAGACGAGTAGGTAGATTAGGAAGACCTAAAAGAGTAGCCAGCCGGCGTTTCTTTTCATTAAGTACTTCGTCAGCTTCCGTGGTACGATCAATTTCGTTTCGGGGAGGTGGAATTGGAATGGCTAAGACAGCCAAAAGCACACGAGACGCCATTTTTTGCATCTCCTCCGGGCTTTGAGTTTTCTTTTGTTCACGATAAAGAGTAAACAACCTAAATAGTGCTGAAGCGTGAAACAAATGGTTTCCCGCCTTCCAAAATACTAAAGATAATTTCTGATAATAATTGGATAGCAATTGTGGCTTGGGAGCTTTTTTAGGAAGATTCATTAGACCGTGAATATCTTCAATCGCCTTGTAAGCTTCCTAAATTTGAGACAGTAAATAATTAAAAATATTTTTTTACATTTTTTCGCTAATATATTATTCGCACCTGCCACAGCTCCATTAAAATGGCGCTATCTAATTGACATAACCTTGTCTCAAGATGCATTGCTTGACTTTCAGGGTTATTCAAATTTACAGCGGTTTGCTGGTTCTGATGCTTATGAATGTGACCCAAGTGAGTACGCAACTAAAATTAATACGAGCGAGTTAGTAATATTTGGTGCAAATCAAATATTCAAATTTAATTACGTTATCACAAAGTTTTCTGAATTCGGTCTTCCTGGTGTACTTTAAGCAAAACTTGAAAGCTTGTTGAGCTATGTCATGGTAGAGTCTTTCCACTCTCGAATTGTTTCGAAGCAACTCCAAGCATTGTCGATAAGATTCCCACAAAAACTTCACCCAGGGAGTCAAAACAACTCTATCCGTGCGATCTTGAGCATCTTCACCACTTACAGCACTCAATAATAATCTGTAAAAATCTTCGGCATTTAAAAAAAATAATTTTCAAAACAAGATTATGTCGAAACCTTTCAGGTGTCTGCACATTGTCCAAATCGTCGATATCTACAACTGAGAGTTGAGATTCCTCTCTCGCTGCTTCTGTCTTCTCCTCTGCTAATTGCAAATAACCTCTCACAACATCTTCCAACGATTTGATGTTGACCTAAGTAAGAAAGTTTGATGTTGAAAACCAATTTTACCAATTCTCCCAAGTGGGGCACATTTTAAATTAAAAAAAAAAAAAAACAGTTTTCGTAAAACGATTTGTAAGAGGCCTTACCTGCTGACAAATATTTCGGTACTGGAATAATCCTTCCTTTGCTACATGACTTTTTTTCAATTCCACGCACAATTCCAAATACTTGTTCATAATAGGTTCGTGAATTTTCTGCCATGTTCGATGTCTTTTACTTTTTATGACATCGTATAGGGCATCTAAAGCTCTCTGCTTTTTCCCAACATCAATAAATTCTGCAAAATATTTTTTTTAAATTAAATTTTTTTTAAAAAAAAAAAAAAAAAAATGAGACAGAGTTGATCTTGAAATACAGTAATGAATTTATAAAATAAATAAAACCCAACAACGACATAAGTGTACCATATGCCTAATGCCGCTAGTGTTAGTTTGTACGTACCATTAGCTCTTTTCAGAGCATTCTCCGGGCGCTGAAAATATGTAGGCATTTTTCTAAATCTTCAATCAACAATTAACATCCAAAATGAATCGATGAAAAGTAATCATTAAATATAAAAATGATTTTAATTGAGACAGAGAAAGCTTCCACGTTTTCCTATTGGGATAAAGGGGGGGAAGCCAGAATGTGATGACGTCACACCGGTATAATTAAAAATTACTTATTTTAATACTGTATTAAATAAATCCTAAAATAAATTTATCATTATTAATAAATAAAATTAATTTTATTTTATAATTTAATTTTACTAAATATTAATGCAATAATTTATCCTGATTACAGTAATTATTTTGTGGCGTCGTATGCTAGAAATTGTCGGATTTTCTCACTTCTGTGGAAAGGGGTCAATAGAACGTATGAGCACCAAAGATCTTTGGTCCATGTGTTTGATAGGTTGGTGAAGCCTGAGTTTCGTAGATCAGTGTTGCGGTAAATTTTCGAAGGTTTAAAGTTTTCAATTAAATGTGTTGATTATAATGATGTTATTTATACTATTTTGTACTTGCGTAAAGGCGATTTAGAAATTAATTAGCGAAACTATAATAAAGAGAGTAACTACTTGAAGCTACTGCTGACATAGGTAAATCTAGGAGTACCGGTAATAATAATTATCGCAATCTCAATTTAATTTTATAAAAATTGTTCTATACTCCACAGCTTACTTTTTTGTTTAATAATTTTTATGAAATATTTAGTGAGAAGTTAATGAAGATGAATGCCATTAGCGATTTATTATCAGCTGGATTAATTGGTACATTCCATTTAAATAAACATGATTTTGACAATCTATTAACATTACATACCTATTACTTAATTTTAGAAAAAGATTATAATGGCGACGTTTTATGGACTTGGGCATATCCTACCATCAGTAGCGACTTGAGAAATATGATGTTGAAGAAATGTAGTTTACAAAATGATAGCAATTTAGGAAAACAGATCAATTTTGTTTATGGTCATTATCAAAGATGTTGGTATTACTTGCAAACCACAGAAGTGTTTGAAGCCGATAATCTTGCTAAAGTATAATATTATCCACTTATATTAATAATTTCAAGTAACTTATTTTCGATATTCTGTAGGTCAAGCAGTTTGTTTTGGTATTGTTGACTCGAGATTTAAATCCTGAAAAATACAGTACTCTTTGTCGTATAATGAGCAAGACGTTTTGCAAAGCTGGTAGTCCAACGGCTTTGGTTAAGGTTTTTCTTTCGGTCATTATTAGGGGCTCGTGCAGCACCGAAGAAAATGGAACTTTTATGGTTCGTCACTTTGAACAGAATTCATTTTCAAATGTAGGAATAAAAGGTACAATTTTTGTGTCTACATTTCATTTTAGCCTATACTTTTTTAATATTAATAACGTCTTGTAAAACGTCTTCTAAATTTTTTTAATTTTTTCAATTACAGCTGTAATAAATATGTTTAAATTGGAAACCATTCTCATCTACACGGCCATTTTGTTGAAGAAACGCGTGATTGTGTATCATCATAAATTAGATTCTTTATTGGATTTTACGAGGTAAAATAATATTTTCAAAGTCGACAGTAATCAAATTTAATTCTTAATATTCCATTCCAGAGTTTTACCCGCGTTCGCATGGCATAGACAAAACTGGAATATATTATATCCATTTGTAGACTTAAGTACAAGCGAAATTAACGATCTAAAAGAATTGTCATGTTACGTCGCGGGATTTCTCGATGCTAGTGTAGAATCTAGATCTGATTTATACGACGTCTTTATTAATTTAGCAGCCATGGAAATTTCTATTGCTCCTCATGCTAAAGGTGAATTTAGCCTTTAAAAATATTAATATTGCAACTTTTTATGTTTTATATTCTAATAGCTTAATAATTAACTTATCTAGATTTTTTTGCTATGACTAAAACTCATAAAGAAATTGCATTGTCCATGATTCATTGTGCGGAAGACGAGGAGTTGAGCGATCAACAAGTTATTAAGGTATAATGATTTGCTGGTTTAAATTTATTTATATTAACGTTTATAAGGAATCCAAGTGCCACTTTTCAATATTTAAATAAGCTAAAAAAAATTATTATACATGTAGTGCTTTTTAATAATTGTTAGTACATTTTTATTTAGGAATAGCATACATAAACATTAACTAACATGAAAGAAAATGCATGCTATTTAGAATGAAACATAAATCGCAAATTTATTTAAAACAAAAAAGATTTTGGCACTTTGGCTCTATTGAATTTCATATTCTTAATTTGGTACCGTTTTAGGAAATTGCTGGCAAAACTCGAGAACTACTAAGTCATCTTAAAACGCTGTTTGCAGCAAACATCGAAGGTAAAACTCAATCCATTTTCACATTAGATAAGTTGAGAGAACATAAATTGGCCCCAGCCCTCGAAATTTTTTTAATGAATTTGGCAACTGCCGAAAATTTAATAGAAGTTAAAAATTAGGTTATATATATATAAGAATTATAAAAGTTTATTTATAAAATTGCTAAATAATAGTCTACCAATGAAGCAACGTTTGATATTCTTTACATTTTATAAAAAAAAAACTCAAGCGTTTAAGAAAATTTAACTACTTAACAAACGATATCATTTAATTGCAGTTTTTTTAAGTAAACGAAAAGAATGTAAAGAAGTTTTTTTGTCAAGTATTATCTTGATACACTGGTTCATCATGCTCTCGCCAAAAATTTAGTTGTAAACGCGAAATTTTGGACTTGGAAAAGATATGAACTGCAGTGTCGTTAAATATATCGTTATATCTAAAGTTGTTCTCAATTCCAAACTCCTCGACAAGCGGAACTGCTTTTGAGATATAATTCCAATTATTTTGAAACTGTCTGTACGGCAAATTGTCCATCATGTGACTAAAGCTGTTTCCTAAAATGACAAGCTTCGATAAGGACGGACTCCAATTGGCCCAAAGAAGATTATTATACAATTCTTTGGCACAGTGTGGCATGTAGAAGAGGGTTGGCGACTCAACACTTCGTTTCCCTTCTTCATTTTTACCAATCACGGCGCATTGCAACCGAGTTAGAATCGTAATTTCTTCGGTTGAAAATGCAGGGTCAAAAAGCAGTCCTTCACCTTTTAGATCTTCAATTAAACATAAAAATAATGCCAACTGATATCTAGCTATTATACAGGAACTAAAATTCCCTAATCCGTAACATATGAGAGTAGCAAATTCTACTTTACGAGACTGCGACTCCGATTCTGATTCACAAGTTTCGATTTTGTTTTCGTTTTCCTTGTCAAATCTTGTTAACGACTTCAGTAACGTTGAAGATACACTCTTGTACAAGTTACTAATTCTTAACTCCTCTTGACACTTCTGCACACTGATTATCACCTTGCTTAAATCAACTTTACTGCTAGGGGCAATTAATTCATTCGCTATCGCATCGGTTTCGGCAGATCCATCCTCAAGATCGGGGCAGGTCCGTCCCAAACAATGCAAACAACTCGATGAACGTAGTGATCTAAATGGTAAGCTATTACTTTTAGGCTTGCGTTTCCTAAGAACTATTTTAAATCCATCTTCCTGCATTTCTAAATGCGAATCTATAAACAAAGAGATTACAATTATGATTTTTGAAAAAAAATTAAACGAATTTTCTTTCAAGCGGCGTGCTGCATGCACTTAACGGTAACATTATTTTATAAATACTGTATTGTTAAGTAAATTATTTAAGACATTACCATAAATAGTGATCACAAATGCTTTTCCAAAACTCTCGAATTACCACCGGTAGTAATTAAATCGTTCAATTAATAGTGGAATTCTGAATCATTTGTTTACACAGTAGGCTTGTTGCTTGAAGCAGTAAAGAAGAAGCATGTCTCGTTCGGCTCCATGTTGGTTCCTTTCATACCACGTGATATTTACATCAAAATAGGGCGTGGTTATTCGACATCACTGATTTTCCTTTCAAAACTTTTTCCAAAAATGATTATTTTAGCTTATCTGATTTTAGTTTATTTTTTTTTCCAAAAATTATAATCATCAAATATTATAAATGCAAAATACTTTTTTCTTAAATTTTCTTTTTCTAAGCAGTTTTGTTTCTCCACCAAACTCCTCCTCTTTGATCTCTAAGCTCCTCCCATAAACTAATTTTAAATATTTTTTACCATTCGTTTGATAGGAGTGGATATTTTCTACAGTCGAGTATAATTTTGCGGAAACGAATTACTAATTATTTAGTTTTCAAATAGTACAGACGAGCTATTATCAGTTTGAGAGATTCATCTATAATTGAGTTATTGTGAAAACAGCAGTGACGATCTCTTTTCAATTAAGGTAAGACCAGCAAAATTGCGCCGTACTAGCATAGGTAGGAAAGCAGGCCAGGGCGTCAACTGCAGCCTGAACCTACCGTAGCGCTCAGCTGTCACTGGCGTCCAACTGTCAATGCCCTTTTGCTGCAAATTTACGGTAATTAGCTTTACATAGTGCATATTATAACCCTTATCTAAGGTATGTACAAAATGTAATTAAAGATTACAATAGCTGAATATTAAATTTAAAAAGTTTGAATGGTTCTGTAATATCTCACCTGCATTGCATCAGAAAATGCGCAGAAAGGCGAATGTAATTATTTAAAGTACAAAATGTAGGTCTCTTGTAATTGTTTACTTTGCAAATATTAAACTACGGATCGAATTTCATTATTTCATTAGTTTCAAGGTGTATTACTTTTTGTTTTTAATAGGGAAATAAAATGTACGAAATTCAAAAATATTAATTTACAGTAGCTAGGCTATGACAGGCTACTATGCTGCAAACATTTTAATTTATTTTACCTCTTTAATATTATTAGTTTTATAAAGAGAGCGAATTTTTTTTTTTGATGTTGTTCGATTAATATTATTGGCGTCAAAATGCTAATCAATATTTGCTTATAAAAACTAGATCGTTAATTACATATTTTGGTGTAGGGAATGTATTTAACGCGCAGCGCGTAATTATTTATTTAAATCACAGTGGCGTGTGACAAGTGGGTGCCATAAAAAAAAAGCTTATTAAGTTGGAAATGACCTTTTAAGTTATTATTACGTTCTATCACGCTACTATCACGTTGACCATTTCCAAAATGTCAGCGAGTTAATGGTATTAAATTGATCAACGTTTATTTGCTGGGAAAACTTTGGGTTACTCGGATTGATGCGTATTTATTCACTTGGCTAACATATTGATCAATCACCACCCTTACCACGTATTCTTATTTATGTAATCATCACGTTATCATTAAAATGATTTGGACCTTGTTCATGGTCACGAAACTCGGAACAATATCATTTATATAATTTTAAGATGCTAAAAAAGCTTAACTATTCATCTTCACACTTGGAATTTGACGCTAGATGATAAAATAATAATAAAAAATAATTGGAACAGTATAAAATACTTTTATAATGAGAAAAAAAAATACATTTATTATTTAAAAAGTAATTGCACTGTAGTCTTTTTAAAGCGGTGAATGCCAATTAAAATACCTGTAAATAAATAGTTGTAGCTTTTTTTTTTATATTATCTTAGTTGATCTAAATCTACGAAAATATCTGCTAACTGGTTTAGTAAGAATAATAAAATAAAAAAAACAGTTCTCCCCGAGACTGCACTAGATTTCGCTCGTTTAGCTTCGTCAGTTGTAAATATACTTTTGACTATAAATAACTTATCATCCCCTCCCGACGATATCGTTATTTTCTTGGCGAAGGTAAATTATTTCGATATTTTTTTATACAAATTAAAATTTTTTGTACACCTCGTAGTATCGTTTGTTTGCGTAATTGTATTTTTGTGTTAGCGCTTAATTATTAATAAACTTAATCAATTTTTTTTTTCTTCTTATTTTTTTATAGCGACGCAAATATATATATATTTTTTTTATAAAATAAAATGGCCACTAACGGCTGTAGACACAATTTGAGCTTGTCCGATACTCTAAATAATATGAGGGAGGATGATGATATTGAAGAGAACGGAGATGAAAGCGAAGATTTGGTCCCCGGAACACCCAGTTATAAAAAATATTATAGAGCAGCTTCTCACAGGTGAGATGAAATTGAAAACTTATTTAACTTAATTATTTATACTATTGTGTTAAAAAAAAAAAATTTATGCGACCGTTTATTATGCACGCAATTTATCAATTAGATGTTTTGCGTGCTAGTTTTCGTTTCTTCAAATTAATCAATTTGCTTTTTTTTAAAAAAAAAAAAAAAAAAAAAGCGTTGAAATGCTGTTTTGTTGCGTAAGCATACTTCCGCGTACATATTTTGTTTTTAATAGTTTATTTTTATGTCAACTTGCGCAGTTTATATGTGAGCCAAAATAAAGTTGGGCGATTTATTCTCATTGTTTTTCAAAGGGTGAAGAACTCGATTATTTAAGCGCCTGAAGGTTAATCACTAGCAGCTGATGCTTTTATACATTGCAATGCGGTACTAAAGTATTTTCACACTTGTGCAAAACATGTTATTTATATACAGACGCTGATCTACGCGCTTAATATTTTTTAAATAAGTGGGAGAGGTACCAAGTGGGCAGTGAAGAAGTTTTACTATTGGCTCGTTTTTATAGTTGAAGAATATATTTTTTTTTATGTTTTTATTTTGCTTTGGATCTTGTTTTTTTTTTTTTTTTGCAAATGCAGAATTTTTCCAAGCGTAAAATTGGCAGCGAACAAGTTTTCAATATAACCCACGTTCTTTCATGATTAAAATGAAGTGTAAAAATGTGTTAGTATGAAAGTGGAACAATTTATAACTTGTTTTTGCTAAGCGTACGTTTCCTGCCATTTTCTTAAAATTCTAAAAAGTAGTAGGCGTTTTTATTTTAAATTTTTGCCTATTTTAAAAATGGTATAACACTTGTTTTTATACAAAATATGATTTTGTATATGAATGTGTATTTTATCCCCATTAAAGTTAATTTCGGTTCCAAAAATAATATTTCAAAACTAAATGCAGTATCGAAATACCGGGTACGGAATAATTAAATAAATTCTTTTTTTTTTTAAATTTTATTTTAAAAGAAATTTAATTTTTAGAAAAACTTGCTAAATAATGTTGCTGATAATTTTTTTTATTAATGGCCCGACTTATGCATTTTTATTCACTACTATTAATACAGTATGTTGAATAAGAAATACAGTATAAATGTTGAAATATTAATGTTGAAGGGGGAAAAAAAGATCAACAGAACGCGATATATTTTGACATTAATATAGGCTAATTGAAAATCATGTATCGCAAATGATTTATCGCAAATTTGTTTTTGACATAAGAGATCAATCTTGACTTTAAAATCTTATAAGAGGACAAATTTTTTTCTTGCACCGTTTATGTAGAGCTCGAATTTCTTGTTTTGATGATGAAATATTGGTGGGAAAAATATTCTAATCTAATTTTCCTATTTAAAAATTTATGATTGCGTTATCGAAATAATAAGTTAATAATTTATCATGTAAGTTTGTTTTATTGATTAATAAAAATTAATTACTTTTATGAATGATAAACATAAATATTTATTAAGTAAAAAGAGTTAGCTTAAAAACTTGTCAATAAAAATTGTTTTGTGAAAATAAGGTTTCTACTTTTGCCCAAAAATATTGCATTTTTTAATTAACAATTCATACACATACTACAAACTCGATTTATTATAACGTTTGCTGAATGAGAATGTAAAAAACAATTTTTTTAAAAAATACGGTACCGGTGTACATGTAATTACAATGGAATTTTTAAATTTATAATGGAATTTTTTAGTAAAAGGAATACCGGGTTTTTTTCAACTAACTTTGCTCTTTGATTCGAAACGTTTTATCTGATACCACATGAGTTTATTCAACCATTTGCGCAATTTTTGTTTGTTATTCAATCTCACAGTACTGAGAAATTGCGAAATAATTAAATGGATTTTACAAGAAACTTGTATTTAATTAAGATTTTTTGTTTTGGAAATTTTATTTTAGCTTTGTCAACGCCGAGAAGACTTGAAATTATTTACGTCTTTTATTTATTTTTTTTTTAAACTTTGTTTGACGATTTTTTTCTGTTGAATTATGAATAGGGCATCGACGACGTTCATGGGAACACCTGGAGAGTCGCGTCAGGTTTCTTCAAGGTAGTTAGCCAGAAATGAACATCATATTTGTTTGATAAAATGGATTTTTAATGAAAAAGTTATTTAAAATTTTATTTTGTTGAGTTTTAGCTTTCAGGTTCATGAATTTGCATGTATTCTGTGATTATTATTTTTTTATTTTATTTTATTGTTACTTTTTTTTATTTGAAAATTTAGTTAGCATGACGGTTTTTATTGAACATATTTTTTTATGATTATCATTATCATGGCATTTATCTAGGAAATAAATTAATTGTAAAATTAAAATTTTATTTTTCATTATGTAGGATTTTTGTCAATCGAAGTTTGCGACTTGAAAAAATTAAGTTTTTTGGATTTGATATGGATTATACTTTAGCAGGTAATTTTTAATTTGCTTATTTTTTTAAATATATTCTTTCAATAACATTGTTTATAGTGTACAAATCTCCAGCATATGAATCGTTAGCATTTAAGATGGTTGTAGAAAGAATGATCTCCATTGGATATCCTGTAGAACTAAGAGATTTCGAATATGATCCGACGTTTCCTATAAGGTATTTTAATTATAATGAGCGTGCAGTGTAAACTATAAATATATTATGTAATGTGGGAGTCAGGTTGCAGCATCTTATTTCAATTTTCATTATCGTGCTTTTCTACTCATTAGTAGATTTACTGCAAATATTTTTGTTGGTGACGGTGTCATTGTAGTTTTTGCTTTTTTTAATGAATATTTATTTTGTTTGTGTATCGTCGATTACGTGTCTCTAATAGAGATTTTTAATTTACAGGTGGTGGTGCTCCACTGTGCAATAGGTGGGCGTCACTTCCACTGATTTTTATGTAAATGGGTGAGAGTTTATGGGGTTATGATTTAAAAAAAAATTAAATTCAGTTATTGCTTTGTAATGTTTAAATTAAAAAAAAAGAAATTAATTAATATGATATAAATTTATACCAGTAATTATTTCAATGGGAGTCTTTCTTTTTGTAATAATAATTCTTTTTAAAGCAATTTCAATTAAAATAATTATAATATTTATGATTTATTTCTAATTTATCATCATTTTTGATGGCATTATATCATTCTTTAAATATAAAAGATGTTTCATGATCTAATTTATTAATTTTATTTCGATATTTTAGAGGTCTCTGGTTTGACACATTATATGGCAATTTGCTAAAAGTCGATGCTTATGGAAACATCTTAGTTTGCATCCATGGTTTTAAGTTTATTAAAACGTGAGGATAACCCTTGATTATTTTTTAGTTACTTAAATTTTATTGTTCTAATGTTTTTTTTTTTTAGGTCAGAAATATATGCTCTTTATCCCAATAAATTTTTGCAATTAGATGAATCTCGGGTATATGTCTTAAATACGTTATTTAATCTACCAGAAACATATATGCTGGCTTGTTTAGTAGATTTTTTTACTAATTCTTCTACATACATAAGGTAAATAACATATTGATGGGTATACTGTAATACTATTGTACCATAATCGTCTTAATGTAGAACTGAGAAAGGTGTTATGTGTGGGCATCTTTTCATGTCGTTTAAGTCGATATTTCAAGATGTTAGAGCAGCGGTGGATTGGGTTCATTTAAAGGTGTTATTTTAATCATCTAAAGTTTTTTAAATTTTGATTTGTAATGGATTTTGTTATTGTAGGGCAGCCTAAAACAGGAGACAACTGATAATTTAGACAAATATGTTCTTAGGGATGACCGTTTACCTTCTCTTTTACTTCGGTATGATATTACAGTACAGTATTGTCAAACGAAATTTTAAAAACTTACTTTTTCAAATATATTTTTTATAAATAAAGAATGAGAGAAAATGGACGAGTAACATTTCTTCTAACAAACAGCGACTACGGTTACACTCAAGTTAGATTTTTATTGAATAAGATAAACTTTAAATTTAATATTTTATATTTTATATTTATTTAGAAAATAATGGAATATTTATTGGAATACAACCCGAAGGTAAAATGGTTTGTTATTATTTTATTTTTTTTTTAGAAATTTATTTGAAAATTGTCTAGAACGATGGCCCAATGCCTACCTGGAGATCATATTTTGATTATGTGCTTGTAGATTCGATGAAACCGTTATTTTTTAGTGAAGGAACTATTTTACGCCAAGTTAATAGTGTAGGTTAATATATCTGATGAGTGATGAATTAATAATCCAAAATATTGAACTATTTTTGGATTTAGGAAACTGGAGCTTTAATGATTGGATCTCATATGGGGCCATTAGAACCCGGGCAGGTTTATTCTGGAGGTAATTAAATGATTATCACTTGGTAATTATCATGCTGCTTTATTTAACAGCCGTAATGATTGTCTTTTATAAGGAAATTGTGATGTTTTTACTGAGCTCATTGGTGCCAAAGGCAAAGATGTTCTTTACGTTGGAGATCATATATTTGGAGATATTTTAAAATCTAAAAAAATTCGTGGCTGGAGGACATTTCTTATTGTTCCAGAATTGAATCCCGAACTTCATGTTTGGACCGATAAGTGTCAGATTTTTTCTAAATTGCAATCATTAGATGCTTCGCTTGGTAACATGTACAAGTAAGTTATATCTTTATAGTAGGCCTATTTAATTTTATTTGTAGGCTTATTTATTATTATTTGAAGTGTATCCTCTCAGAATTATAAATAAAATTAAAAAGGGTATTTAATAATTATCATTATCTTAATTAAATTAGGGATATGGACAGCAGCTCAACCTCGGCTCCAGATATAAGCAAGATAAGAGCAGATATTGGAGTAAGTCTTAACCTTATTAAAATAAACTTAACATTATTATAAACAGTTTGGTTTCTTTTAGGTTGCAATTCACGAAATGGATATGTCTTACGGTATCTTAGGAAGTTTGTTTAGAAGCGGCAAGTATCCAAAATTTTACTACAATTTTAACAATTATTTCAACTTATACGTGACTATTTGAATATAGGTTCTAGGCAAACATTCTTTGCTGCTCAAGTAATGCGTTATGCAGATATTTATGCATTCACATTCCTAAATTTGTTATACTATCCGTTTAGTTATATGTTTCGCGCTCCAGCAATGCTTGTAAGTTATCTGTTTAATTATAAAAATTAGCGATAAGGTGTTTCAGTTTTTAAAATATTTTTAGATGCCTCACGAGTCAACAGTGGCACATGAGCAAACATTCACATTGGAAAGTCCTTTAGCAATCCGATCTAGGGCAAACAGTGTTGTCACAGAAAGCCCGGAAGTCATTAATAAAGGGAAAAAACTTGACCGTCTTCCGAGTCTTGTTCCACATTTAAGAGCCGACACTCCCAAAAAGGTCACCCATCATCATGATGATGATTACGACGAGGATGACGAAGAAAGTGATAAATCTTTGTAAATATTTTAAAGGGTGTTGGAAATACTTTTTGCAGATAATTAACACCATTGTATTGTTTAATTTACAATATTTTTTCAGGTTCTAAATGTTTTAAAGCCATTATTTATTGATTTGCATTCGGTTTATAAATTGCTTAGAAGTATATTGTTATAGATGCATTTAATGCTATAAAATGAACCAAATTTCTGTTGTGTTGAGTTGACATTACAATTTTTAATAATTTAATTTTTTTATTATAAAATTGAATTATTTTTACCAACTGCACTTAAGCATTTACATTGCCATTCAAACTATTAAAAGACCAGTAACTGTTATAAAGTAGTTTAAAATATCTTAGATTATACATCGATCTTGAACAGTATTTAGAATGAATGAACAATACTGTGCATCAAGCGTTACGTAAATACATAATTTACCATTCTGCTCAAATGGTCACGCAATTTGTATGTAGACTACTTGTGATATGATAATGCGATCGAAACATCGAAAAAGAGTGAAAATATTTTAATCTAGGTTTTAATACAATTTCTGAACAATATTTTTGGTCTAGATAGTTTTGCAAATTTTATATTTGTCTTTGACAAATATCATTGAATTCTTTTAAAGCGATATTTATTTTTTAATAAATTACGCTTCATCTTTTTAATTAACAGGTATTTACGTGAGTGAATTATTGTATGATTTGGCGCGATTTAATGATTGACCGATTTGTTACATGTACATGTATTAGCAAAGTTAAGAAATAAGTGCGAAAATTTATTTAAGATACAGTATTTAAAAGCAATTTATTAATTTTGATAGAATTTATTTGATAAAAACTTTGTATACATGCAACTGAGGAATAGAAAAATTTAACTAGTAATCGCGACTATCGTGCATATTGAAGTTATAAAAAACGGGAATTTTTTCAGAATGTATATCGCGTCATTTTTGTACGAATAGTATTGAATTGTATACACGTGCAGGGCCCCGTTTCATAATGAGTTTTTTCTAATATTACTGTACTAGTGTTTTGTTCAATGTACTTTGGCTTTAACAATCAAAAAGTAATTCTGACTATTAAGGTCAGAGTGCATTGAGCACTACCTATGCACAACCTCATTATGAAACGGGGCCCAGACTGTAATAACTTGTTCTACAGTAGCTACTTCTCGAGTACAGTAATTGTAAATTAGTTCAAACTGCTCGATAAATATTATCAAGTGCAACCATTGTCCTAGTTGTTTTCGCATTTATTGATAATTGGGTGAGTAATTATATCTTTTATTAATAGTATTTCGTTGACATTTGCGATTTAAGCAAATGCGTAATCTTATAATAACCGTAGGCCTTTTTTTCATCAAAATTGTACAGTACTGTACACGCATTGAATATTATGCTAAAAATTGAACTTCGATCATGTTTTATTTTTGGCCTTGAAAGAGTTCAAATATTTATTCAAAATCAGAAAACTAATTATTTGATTTGTCAGTAGAGACGGTAGACCTATTATTATTTTATTTTAATGGTGACGCGCGCGCGGTATAAATTTGTGAAGAACACTGCATGAGCAGATGGTCTACTTTTATTTTGAAGCTTTTACCAACTATTATAAAAACCGTTAATAGATTCCTTATAAATTTATTATACCGTATCGACGATCAAAGAATTGAAACAGCTAGAATACTCTTGGATACTGTTACAGTAGCTATGATGTAACAAAGTATAGTGCAAACGAAAATCTGACTTTTTTTTTTATTTTTTGGATGTAATTTTTGTCCACCTTCATGTAGTAGGCTTACCTCATGAACTTCAGACCTCTATTTTGAATATACATGTATGTATTGTCAAAATACCTCGTGATTTTATGCAATATATCCAGTAATTTAAAGTCTCAATAGAACGATTAACTAACGTACAGCATACTTTTTGCTTCAATAGTACCTATTCATTCATTCATTTTATATTATCCTCGCGGCGCGATATTTTTACACACAGGAAAAAAGAGATCAACAGCGAGAGTGATTTTGGCCAACCTGTGACCCTGCGACATTTTTCCCTATACCACTTTTTGCTTTTATTTAATTGCATTTAATTCTTTTACATTTAGAATTGCAAGAGATAATTTAATTGATTTCTTAAAAAATAATTTTTTTTGTAAAAACATTTTAAAATACATGTACCGGTAAATGTTTTTTAAAAAAAATTTTTTATTGATGTATTATTTTAGTTTTGTCTTAACATCAAATAAAAGCAATAGAGGATACATGTTTAGATCGAGGCTATAAAAATGAATAACAATTATTATTATACTCGTAAGTTGTGGGTACTACTCAAGTGATTATTTTCTCCTATTTAGTCTTTTTTTAATAAGATATCACCAAAAAAAAAAAAGTGAAATGGGGAAGGGTGAAGGGTGGACAATATTTTAGAGACTGACCGGGGTTCCACATACCCTCGCTGCTGTAGCCTAAGGTTTTTGCTTAAAAGCCCTAAAAAAGTTTTATTTTTATGTTTTTAGCCAGCCTCAAAAAATAAAGTATGATTTTTAGGCATTATAGATTAGCAAAATATAATTTAGCAAGGTTCAATAATTGTAAGCTATTAAAAACATTTTGTGGTATAAAATTATATTTTACATGCCTTAAACAAATATCGTTTAAAACATGAACTTTACGGTAATCTACTTGCACGGACATAATAAATTACTATTTTCTAGCAGTTGGCATTCGCCACACGATTCGTACGTGTTGAAAAGATGTCAAGATTGAGATTGTCAGCTGTGATAGACGCCTCGGATGCGCACAGTTCATTTGTAAGGGTTTTTCTGTGTTTAACTTCAACGTTCGCCAATGATATCATGCCAAAAAGATCCCTGACTTCAAGTCATTTTTTTACAAGCATGTATATGCAGCACATGTATAGAAGAAAATAGTGGAAATAAATAAAAAATGCGAAAAAAAAGTAGCATATCATTTGCGAGTTGTTTACTGAAAATAGACGGCCGGGGACTCCCGACTCAACCAGAAACCGAAACATATAGATTTTACTAAGTTTTCCATCCAAATCTTATCGCTGAGACGTAATAACTGGAAGGGCGCAGAGTGACGAGTACATATCTGTGGTAAAAGCAAAAAAAATATGGATAGTTTAGGGGAAAAAAATATCAATTGCGCAAAAAACATCAAGAAAGATAGATCGGTGAAAGGGGATCGTAATATGTAGGCCCTGCAAGGGCTGGGAGCACAGGGAATTTACATCTTCCATCTTTTTTGAAAGCTCTTTTTAATTTTTTTTTAGATTTTTTTAAAAAAAAATTCAATTTTAAATATACATTTCATTTGCCAAAATGCAATCCCTCCGAGATTTTATCTCCAAGTTTCGAATTCATCATTTCAATTATAATTTATAAATAACGTACAAGTCGTGAGGATCTTATATTAATAGCAAATTATATAAATATAACGCATATTATTTTTATAATTATTGTAGGCCTATTAACTGTAATAATTAATTTATGGCTTTTAAATTTATACATGCAATGCGCGCTATAAACAAGAAAATTTAAGTGCCGAATAAGCGTATATATGCTTATATTATTTAATTATATTTGATTAATTAAATAATAAACTATACATTTATCAATTTAGATAAAAGTTTATTTAAATTTAATATTCCTGCCTTCTAAGAATTATTAGGCTTGACTGATCGAGATCGAAATATTCTAGTAACCCACCTACAAGGGTAAAGGTTTCAATACTGCAATTAAACTTTGAGGAACTTTCGATTATCTGGAATCTAATAAACTTAGTGCAGGTGCTTTGGAAAAGTGTTTTACAAAGTGATAGTTCAAAAACTATTGAAACTTTTTGTTTGCATTGTTGATCATTTTAAGAAGTAGTGAAAAAGAGAGAAATATGAAAGGGGATTAAAGTTAATAATAAAAAATTTTAATACGGTACCGGTACTTTAAAATTTCTGTAAATGTAGTACCGGTATTTCAACTTAAAAAATAAAATAAATCGCTAAATTTTATTTTATAAAGTTTACTATTGCACAGTAGGATGCCCCGGGTGAAACATTTCCCCACAACGCATATTCTTTATACTGACCATTGAAACGGCGGTATATTATAGAATTTTCATGGTGCTACTTTTAATGAAATAATCCAAGAACTTGTGTCAATAAGATCTTTTGAAAAAACCAAATAAAGGAGAAGGTATGGCGGGTAGAGAGATAAAATTGTTAGTTCTTGCTGCGCCCCTGAAGGTCCAGCTAGCTAAATCTTGCACTGAGCTTGTCCAATTGAGTCTATTCAAATTATGTAACAAAGATCAGGTATTGTGCTTTTTTGTCTATTTTAAGTACGGCATATGCATTTGAAATTTAGCTATAAGTTCAAAAATGTGATTAGTTTGCACCAAGTTATTTAGAATATTAGATATTAATAAGTTGGTTATCATGAAATTTTGTGAGAATTTTTGTAATAAAATCTTTATAGGTCTACCGTACAAAGGATTTAATTTAACTGCACGTTGGATAACAAGCGTTATTTAAAAATTACTAATAAACAAAGAGAGCTACTTGAAACGTCAGTCTGCGTAATATTTTCAAATGTGGTTGCAATCGAAAAGGAAATGGTGTCTAAAGATAATGAGTAATAGTAGGGATGCGCATAAGTTACGCTAGTTCCAAACGCGCACAGCTGTAGATAATTCGATGTCACGCAACTGTTAGGGATCAGAACATGTGCTGGCTGCCAGCATATCTGCATGGTGATTTGCCCTTCAACAGTAGGGAACCTACGTAACCTACCAAAAGATACACTTGGTTTGCGGACAATCTTGCAGGCCTCGAGCCATTTTTAACAATATCAGTGTTGGCGCTAATAATTAATTTCGTTGATAACATTAGCTTTCAATGCAATTTTGCGCGTACAGCGCCTTTTGAAATACATACTGCATTTTTGAATTAAGTTTAATGAGTACAGTCAGTTGTATAGTCTATGTTTTTGAACTACAGGTAATAGTTTTTTCAATAAAAGGGTTGGTTTTAATTTGTTTTAACGGAGAGTTATTGTTCCTAAGTACAGTAATAATAATTATTTTCAATACACTTACAAAATAAGGTACAGGAACTAGGGTGTAGTCTATTTAAAATAATAATTACGGGTATTTAATATTCAGAAAGATGATAAAAGTTTAAAACTCAGGAGATCGTACTGTATGTTGCGTGCACATGCGGCATGAGTGACATGACTTATGTAAAAGGTCAACATCAATGACTTTATCCTCCCTTTAATCCTAAAGAAAGGGCACATTGATAAAAGCTTGTACCAGGCCTCGAGATCTGCCGTAGTAGGCTACGCTAAAGTTACGCGTTTCCTGTCTTATCACCGAGATAGAATGGGATTTGGCGAGGAGATAAAAGATGCGAGACGGCAAGCCATGCACAGATGCTGCCACCCTATTCACGCTTACCCCTCTCTCTGACCTTTCACCTTATCTACTCCCATCCCCACTCATCCCCTTCGTTCATTCATGTAAATCTGGGCTAAAAACCCCTTTCTAGTTTCAACTGGATCTTAAAGACGAAAAGGCGCGGAGAGAGGGGGAGGGAAAGGGTGAGTTTACGAAAGTGGTTAGTTTTCATGATCCCAGGTGCCCTTATGAAAAACAGTAGTAAATAATACTAAAATCTAGGTTTAGCTTCAGTTTCATTTCAAGCCCTTAATAAATTTTTTTGATGCTTGCTTAACATTTTTTTTTTTATTATTTCATTTTCGTTTTTTTCCCTCTTGTGCACGTGTAATCGGATTTCCATTTACAAAAAAAAAAAATATGCCTGAGACTCAAATATTTTGATGAGGGATTGCGGTATACTGTGTATAGTTACGTACTGTAAGAACAAAATTATGTGAAGTTTTTTTTAATGTTATCTACCATTTCATTCATAGTTTTAAGCTGACATGTGTGATTCACGATGAACAGCTCAAAGTTTATAACATAAACTAATAAACTGTAAAAAAAAAATGTTTTAGCAAACTTTGAATTTGGTGCACGGCATATCTAAAATTTTAATCCAAATTACATTAGAATCGAGTTGGGTAGGGCCGAAACGCAATCTTGGGTTATCGAAAAGTTTCCATTATTAGAACTTAGTATAAAATCCAATAGACAATAATAAAATAAAAGTTTAATCCATGATTTAATTGAGAAAATATAATGCTACACATCTTAACGTCCTTGAAATTCATTTGTCTTATTTTTTCAAAAAATAATAATACTGTAATAATAATAAAATATACAAAACAAAAGTCAATGTAAAAGCTTTGATTAATAGGAAAAACGGATTATAGAAGCTATAAGCTTGAATTGTAGAAGCTCGAATTATATTGGTTTTTTAAAAGTAAAATAAGTTAACCGTTAAATATTAAATGTTGAATCGAATTATTGTAGTTAATAATTATTTTGGTAAAATACAGGCTACTACATAATAATAAATTTAATAGAATTTATTCCCTGATCAACTTCATTTTAGCTTTTAAACTCCAGTATTTACGATTTTATAATTACAGTACATGTATATGCAGTAGGTCTACTGTACAATACAATGGTTTATAATTATTACTGTACATTTAAACAAAATTGCAATTTATAAGCCACGCTCTATGAAGTACTTCACAATTTGCCTAAAAAAAAAAGGAAATTTGCAATTTTCCCTAACATGTCAATAAATTTAAATACTTGATCAATGATTAGGCCTATTGTTTTTATATTTTACATTTTACACAGTATTATGCATTTTAAAAATTATAACCTTCATAAATTTTGATGGATGCTAATAATTTGTTCAAGCTCGTTTTTGTAAAGTCGCATAATAGTAAAGGTCACTTACAGTATAAAGGTTAAACAATACTAGTCTTTCAAGACATAAAGCAGATTTTCTTAATACTGTACATGTAGTATGATTCAAATTGAACTGTGAGTTTTTTTTTTTTTTAAATAACTTGTATAAATAAATTTCTTTAGCAAATAAATAAAACTTAAGTTTATTTGTCCAAGCAGACTTCGATTCAAGATTGTTTAGACTGTCCACGGGCCTATAATAATTATAATTTTCGAGTACTGTACATACTTTTCTTTTGCCAAGAGATTTAATCTTCAAGGGAGTGCTGGAGAGAGAGCCTGTGTACAGTATGATAAAGAACTCCTTTTTTTCAACTCTGATTAATAGCACGTGCTCTTCATGATAGAGAAGGGGGGAAAGAAAATTTCCATTACTGTACATCTACTTTTAAAAAAAGCGGAACTGAATTTAACTCGAAGGGTTAATCGAATTAAAGACGAGTCTGTGCACTCCCTAAGCGGATGTACCCCGGTGCGCGATCGAAGAAGTCGGAACTACTTGCGTGATCCAGCCGAGCCCCGATCTTGCACGTGCATTTTACTGATAACAAATAGGTCTCCTAAGGTTTCAAGTCTGATAATGAATTGAGGTAGTTTCAATCAGTTGACCCGCTTTGGGTGCGCATTTTTTTTTTAAGGAAGTGGCGGACGACTTGAGGGTGGTGGAAACACGTGCATGAGACTAGCCCTTCTTCAGTTAGTTAGCTTCGAATTTGAGGTTAGACTTAAATTTCTTTCAAAGATTGAATTGCAAGTACATATAGAATACTTTTTTTATTATTATTATTTAAAAAACTATTAATAGGGACCGATTATACAGGGTGAGGCAAACGCTACCGGTAAGTATTATTAGTTTATTACCGTACCATATGTAAACGCATCGATCCATGCCTCATCTAGTGTACTCGAGTTCTCCAAAGATAAATAAGATAAACACTTAAATAGGTGCATAAAAAACGATGTACTAACAAGGGTAAAATTACGATCACTAATTGTCGAAAACCAATGTTTGTTTTTTAAAGGAAGCTTGTATGTTGGATCCCTTTTAACCTTTCGATGCCATTCTACATGTTGCGTGCTCAATTTGTGTTTTTCTTTAACCTCTCCCTTGTACACGTCACATCCATCACGCCTTTTTTTTTTTTTATTACAGTACGAGTATTACACTAGCTTGAATTTTTTTTCCGCTGGATTTTCGCGATCAATAACACGTGTTCGAGAATCTTTTTTATTTCTTGCAATATTATTTTCGTCTCGTTTTTTTGATTGGGAGAAAGTGAGATTACTATTATTATTGAACATGATTTGACTTTGATTTAAATACAGTACAAGTAGGCATCCCCAATGAAAGTTTTCAGCAGAATGTCTGCAGAATATTTTCCTTTTCTGAAGAAATATTTTCTGCAGAGTGTTTTTCAATACATGTCTCTGCAGAAATTTTTTTTGCAGAATGAATGTCTACGGGCGATTCCGCAGGCAAAATTTAGTAGAAAGTTTTTCTGCAGAAATTTTTTTTGCAGAATTAATGTCTATGGGAGATTCCGCAAGCAAACTATAGTAGAAAGTTTTTCTGCAGAAATTTTTTTTGCAGAATTAATGTCTATGGGAGATTCCGCAAGCAAACTATAGTAGAAAGTTTTTCTGCAGAAATTTTTTTTGCAGAATTAATGTCTATGGGAGATTCTGCAGGCAAACTATAGTAGAAAGTTTTTCTGCAGAAAAATTTTATGCAGAATTAATATATATGGGCGATTCCGCAGGCATACTTTAAGTAGAAAGTTTCTCTGCAGAAAACTTTTATGCAGAAAAAATTTCAATGGGTGATTCCGCAGGTATATTTTAAGTAGAAAATTTTTCTGCATAAAAATTAACATTATTTTATATAGGGGTACCGGTACAATTTTATGATCATAGTGAAACAAAAAGCGAGTTTTT